>JAQIXA010004502.1:0-11237 GCA_034699045.1 Nanhermannia cf. coronata Gr-Ori-00579 | reverse complement strand
TGTATATGAAACTCAATATAAAATATTTCTTACCGTCGTCTTGCCGACGGCTTTCCGTCGACTATAAATAGGGCTTAAGGGTCCGCCGGAACCGCAAAATTTTTTATTTGATAAAAATAACATTTCAATGCTTTGCTCGCACAATTAATAATCAACTTCTAGTTGATTAAAGCCTAGTATAGTAATTACTACATAGCAGTTAATAAGTTAAGTTAAGTTACCTCAAGTGCATGAGCTAGATAGGCATGTCTTGAACTTTTAATTGCTTCTGTCACCCAATGATACCTTTAAAAAACAACAACAATAATTAATTTAATTTATAAAAAATATTATGTAATGGTAAGTTGGTAATAGGGCAATTTAATAAAATAAATTCAAGGTCAACACCATTTTCTGGAGCTTTTCACCTGTCACCTTAATATTATACTTATAGATCTCTTGTAATATGGCTGAAAATTGGTTCTGAAAAACCATATTTTGGCTACAAATACAAGTCACTTGGCATAAATATGAGGTCAAAATCAGGTTTTTACGGCTAAATAGGTGAAATTAAAAATGCATTTCTCAATTCACCCAAAATCTCAAGCTATCAAAAATTGAAAACCTAACCTAAATTCGCAAATCCAAAAATAAAACACACACGCTTTTTTTATTCATTTTTTTTCATAATTCATAATTTTATTTTTATTTTTATCAACCCTCATTTTTATTTTTTCAGTCTTATTAAAATTTATTTTGTAAATAATTAAACAATTGCCCTTTTGACCTCGATTTTCGACTAATTGTACTTATTGACGGTAATTGAGGATTAGGTGACCAGAATGAGTTCAAGCTCATTAAGCTCGATCGATTCAGCGTCTGCTGACCATAACAAAAACAAAGTCGAAGAAGAAGATGATGTTACTTTAAAGTTAAAGTTTCCTATTAGGAATATGGATCTTATGTTAGAGTTTGATTCTTCTTCTGATGATGATGATGATGGTAAACCACCTATTGTTCGGAACTTTATGGTAAGATTTACTCAAGAATTTTATGGTAACATTTTAGAACCCGGGTCAAATCCAAGTACTTAAGGACAATTCATTATTCATTAAGTACCCTAATTCTAATTTATCGTTTTCTCATCGTCATCATGGCACCACTAACTACCACTGCAGTGGTGCTCTGCTTTTTTTAGTTGTAGGGTAAACGTGACAGTCATTCATGAAGGTCAAGTAGTGACCTTTATGTCTCATGGGCCATGGTCAGGTTAGATTTGGTTGGCAAAAGGATGACTACTGTCCGTCAAAATTAAAATTCAACCTTCGATATGCAATGTAGTTAATGTACTGGTTAGCTTTTACCACATACGGATACGAGCAATCTAAGTCTGTTCCATACCTAACCTAAAGCAAACATAACTTTCTTAATGAGGTCCTAAAAATCTGCGGGTCACTTTAGGGTACCAATTTGGTGTTTGTGGTCAATTTCTAATTCATTAGAATACATTTCGACGAAAAAAAAATTTCGATTTTTTCAAAAATTTTCTAACTAATCGTAATTCCCAAAGTAGTCCTATTTGGTAAAATCCAACCTAATGTACTCTGTCCCCTTCATTCACCTTCACCCAAGGGTCATTTTTACATAGGTATTAGAGTTCAAAGTCAGAGTTTTTTTTACCCTGATTCTAAGAATTACAACAATATTTACGTGAATGATACATTAATTAGCTTGTTATATTGTACACTTGCCACAATTATATTTTTTAGGCATTTTAAACTCATATCTTTTATTTTTATTGATTTAGAATATGGATAGAATTAGACTCGCAGTATCAAGTGATTCAAGTGATTCAAGTGATTCAAGCCAAGACGAAGACGAACAAGGTGCTGCTGTTGGACAAACAAGCAAACAACAACGTAGAAAACAACAGAAACCATCAGTTAAACAACAGAAACCATCAGTTTTTCAAGAGGTGAAAGGCCAAATCGACGAACAAGGTGCTGCTGTTGCACAAACAAGCGAACAACAAGGTGGAAAACAACAGAAACCATCAGCTAAACAACAGAAACCATCGGTTTTTCAAGAGGTGAAAGTGCAAATTGAAGAAGCTAAAAGGGCAGATTTACCTTCTACATCTTCATTTTCATCTTCTTCAGGAAGTGATGTCGTAGGCTTTTATAACAGAGCTGCTTTGCCAGGTAAATATAATTATACTTTCTTTATTTTTATTATTTATAGATATTAATAAAACTCATTATCTCCACCATTAGAACCCCTATTAAAAAACTTTTTTATCAACTAAACCTTATTATAATAAGTATTGTATTCTTCCCCAACGACCCCAATCTTAAATTTATAAAAAAGTTTTCTAAAATATTTTTACATTGTCTTACTATGATTGAAAATAGGCCTTGGATCCCAACACCAAGAGAGTAAAAAGTTGACAGAAGAGTCTACAGCCACCACAGCAGTGAACTATGGAGCCACATTGAGTACACATCATTTGGATCAGGAAAACATTGATTTAAATGACATATCAAATGATATGAAAACGATTGGTGATCATAATGATAAAATAACTAAAATTCTATTGGATATGGATGCCGCTGTTGAAGGTTAAATTAAATTATCATCTATTATTATTATCTATTATTATTATTCAATAATAATAAAAATATTATTAATAAGAAAGGCAATTACTTATTACACTTATTTTTTAATTTTCTTTAATTTTTTCTTTTAAAAATTAGACTTGGAGCCTGGCGAATGTGATGAAGATTTACAAAATTGGCACGAAATTAGAGATGGTTTATTAACCGAGCAACAGGATCTATTAGATTTTAAAAGAAAGCTGGGAAATATGCAAGACTTGGATAAAGAATTTGGTTAGTTCTTATATTACATCACCGTCACCAAATGTTTTTTTAAAATCCTAGTACCTATGTATTATAATAATTTATTATGATTGTGTTTCTTTTTAGAAAAAATTCAGAAAGATAATGGTGATTCATTGGATCGGTCAAAGATAAGTTTTAAAAAGGGGATCCGTCAAATGGGAATTCTCAGGAAAGGATATCAAGAGGAAGCGTACAAAAAATATATTCTTGCCGAAGAAAAAGTAAAAGAGCTTGTGGACTTGAGGACAAAAAATGTTCTTTTAGAAAGTGAAGAGTATTCAGGACTCAAGAAGGAACTCAAACTTACCGAGGAGAAATTACAACATAATGAGAAATTGCTTAAAGAATTTACCCAAATCTTGACTTCTCTTGGACTTGGACTAGGAAACGGCGAAGGTTCGAAATCTAAAGCTTAATTTTTTTCCAAATTATTCTTATTAACATTACTTACATATTTTATTAATAATCCCAATTACTCAATTTCATTTAATATAATATCTACCTAATAATTTAAATTAATTGAAATCTTATTTAATTTAATCAACTTTTAAAATCATAATTTACAACATACAACACATAATTTACAATAGGTAGGCGTTACTAGAAAATTTGTAAATCTTTTAGTTATTTTACTGTTTTTTTTTTTATTAAATTGAATTGAATTCATTTTCTTTCATTAATTTTTAATAGATTAATCTGCAATCTGAAGTTGTTTATAGAATTCAATTTTTCTTTTAAATCTTATCGCTAAATTGTTGGCTAATCGTTTCTTCCAATTAGGTTTCGTTAATATTTTGATGAGTCAGTTTTTAATTAGTCGTTAATTACCATATTATTTATTGTATTACCGAGGAGAGATTAGATACCAAAATCCAAATGTATCTTAATTTTTATGAGTTTAGTACCAAATAATCATAAATCATAAGTTTTCAATTAATATCTAGTCCTACTAATTAGTAATTAGTGTAATTAGGAATAGGAATAGGAAAATGACATACCCATCTGAAAGTGTGAGTTCGATGGTTGGTGCTATTAATCTAGCACAAGACAGGATACATCTTTCTGCATAGAGTTTTTGTTCTTTTTCCAATTTTCTCAATTTATCATTTTTTAAAACTTCAACCAAAAGTTGAGATACCGGATCGTCCTAAAATGAGCATTATAAGTATGGTTTAGTTAATATTTATTTTAATTATTTATTTTTAGAATGCGTGCGTTAATTTAAATTTAAATTACCGATATACTAGTGTATTTATCTTCATCATCATCAAAGTCAATTGGTACTTCCAGTAAATCTTGAAAAGATCTTTTCATTTTCTCTGAAGAACCCCCTAAACAATTTGACACCACCAAATGAAGTCCCTAAATTTTTTAAAGAAAATTATAATTTTAAAGATTAATCAGATAATCCTTTATGTATTTGTAAAGCTCCTTAGTAGTACTAAGTATTTATATCTTTACTTGGTAATCAGTAGGTAGGCGCTAAGATTTCAGATAAGTAAAGTGCCTAATCTATTTTGTGGGCATGTAGGTATTTCATTATATTATATACAGGTACCTAGCCTACGTTCATGCAAAAAAATTATAGGTAGGTAGATACTACTCGACTGATTAGGTTAGTATATTAAATAGGTAGGTATTTATTAGGGTATCTCATAAATTATTTATACATCGTAGCGTACTTGGTAAATACTTACTGTTTTAAAATTAGGTTTTTCTTGCATTATATACTCGAACGAGTCCGAAGCATCGTTAAAAAGTCCCATTCTTAAAAAAATTATTCCCATATTGTGCATCAATTTTAACCTAAAAGACAATTTTAAGAATTGATATAAAACATGGCGAAAGTCATTAAATTAGGCTGAGATAAGAAATTCCTAAATTAGAAGAACACTTTATTTGCTTTGTAGCTAAAAAGTATTGTGAGATCACAACCTGAGGTCTTTGTTAGTGTTGTTCAATTGGTCCATAGCCATCCGATACATTTTGATAGCTTTTTGCGGATGTCCCTGGATCCAATGGATATTTCCCATATTGATTTTGACTTTGGGTCCACCTGCCATTTGTTTATTCTTTGTAATAGCCTGATATGTTGACAAAGCCTATATATTTCGAAATTACTAGTAAATATTTATGAATTTTTTGAAATTAGGTAGGGTACTCATTCATACCTCAGTCCACATCTCATTACCCTCGTATTGACAACCTAAATTAAACTGTACCTGCAAACAATAAGTAAAATATTTTGCTATTTTGATTGATATAGGTAACGGAAATTGTAATGTAATTTAGTAATTTGTTAAATGGCTTACTAAAAATGAAATGTCCCAGTCATGTGTCTCTTTAGTTCCAGCCTGCTCTTTGAGTCTTAAAAGCGATTTTTCCTTGTTAGATGCTTCCTTGGCTAACTCGAGTGCTTTTCTCTTGTCACTTTTGACCCCACATTTCATCGATTCCTCCACTAATTCATTAATTTTAGTTTCGAGTAACTTTATTTTTTCCTCAGGGCTGTATAAACAAAAAATTCATTATGCTTTCCACTTTTTTATTGTAGGATTTTGAGTTTTTTTACGTGTCTTCGTGTTTTGGATCGAGAATTATTTTAGGTCCTTGACCTTTGTCAAATAGGTTTCTTCCTCCTCCAAGTCCACCACCTCCAGTATATCCTGCTCCACGTACTGCTGTCATCGGCCTATTGACACCACCATCTTCAATTAAGTGTCCAGTTATTGGCCTGGCTGTCCCATTTCGAGTTCTCGCCGTTGATTGCCTTGTAAACTACGTTTAAAATAAAAATTAATTTCCTATCACCCCTATTCCAATTCTAATCGTTATTAATTATTTGATTGACTCGATAAAAGTAATGCATAGTAGAATTACTCTTTAAACTAGAAAGCCTTGCATAATAGTAGTATAGTTAGTAATAGTGCCTACCCTAACATGTTTAGAATGTAAAAATTACCCCAGCTGAAGTCCCAAGTCTCGATTGACTCTGAAGAAAAGATCTTCCACTTGCCGGTGTTCGACCCCTTGACCTCGAAGATGTCGAAAGACCCTTGAGAAAAAATATTTTAAATATGGCTTACTATAGTCATTAATTTAAAAATTAGGTAGTAAAGTAGGTACTGTAGTATGGCGACTTGAAAGTCCAAAATCATTTTCCAAGTCTTCAGTTGCCAGAGCTGTTGGGTACTCGTTGTAGCCTGCGTAAATATCATCGTCACTGGTCCCTTGCTGATTTAATCGTGATCTTTGCTGTCCTTTCATTATTATAAATATTTAGAAAATCTAATTTTGACCTCTTTATAAAAGATTTATGATTAAACCGAATCCCTATTAAAATAAATCGATGGTTGTCGAGGACGATAATGCCCAAACATAAATAGTACATACTTATACTACCCCTAAAGTCCCTAAACTTACTCCTTAGTATTTGGTACTATTCTCATTATTTATAATAAAAAAACTGAATAATTGTTTATGAAGTTGTTTAAATTATTAGGGTTAGACTAGCCTAGCTAGATGTAAATTTTAATAAGTTTTAAGCCTAATTATTAAGCATAGCGTTCAATAAACGAAAAATCATTATCAATATTATTAGAAAGCATTTCAATTTTTAGATTTATTGATGATTTAGATAAATAATTTTGATTATAACTATAATGATAGGTATGTAGGTGTAGGCTGTAGCATACTAGTAAAAAAGAGAAAGTCTCTTTTTTACTCGTATGGCTGTAGGTACCTTATTACTTATTATGTATTTTTAACTTGTACATTGAATATAAATTATAAATAGGTTGGTATAAATTTTTTACGAAAGTTTAGAAAAATAACTACCTAATTAATATTTTAAAGCTAAAGAAGTGGATAGAATAGAAATCACAAAATTTTACAAGTTAGGTACCTACTTATTATTAAATTATTATAGTGAATTAAATTAATACTTAAAATTAAAATCTTAGGATTAGTACATTTACATTGTACTAATCTACTTATTTTATTATTTTTTATTCGATGATGCGGATACTATGTGATTAATTAAGAATGATTAGAAATTTTTTAGAAAACCTTAAAATTGGCACTTTAGGTTATTTTATTATTAGTTTCGTAAAAAATTGTACATAGTATTTTTTTTTCTTTCCTTTTTATTGACTTTCATTGATTTTTGTTGGATCATTGATTGTAAATATCCCAAACGGAGAGAGTTGAATCCTGAGCTGAAGCTAACAATAAATATTTTGAGTTCATAGATGAGTATATAAAATCCATGTGATTAATTGGCATTGTATGAAAAGTTAACACAGCTTTTGGTTCAATCGCAGGAAATGAAAATATCCTAATTCGACAATCCCAGCCACCTTTAAAAGAATAGAAAATTACCAATAATTAAAGACAAAATTTTTTTTTTGTTTAATAGTAATTTTTATGTATCTTTACTTTGTGTATTGGTATTACCTGTCGCAATAATTTTTTCATCCTTTCTCAAGGCAATTGATGAGATCCCTTTATTTGTAATTTGTACAACTTTCTCTGCAGACATGGTCAAATTATTCATTTTAAGTAAAAATAATAATTTGCTCGATGTTCCAACAAGAACATGAGATAAATTTCCATCACAGCATGTAGGAATAATTTCAGTTTCACCATCTTGTTGATAACTTGCTAGTGATTTTGAACTCAAACTATTTTTCAAGACTAGTTTATCACTAGGATAAAATTCTTGTTTTAAACAAACCTTCCCATCTTCAGTTCCAATAAGTAAATATCCATTATGACCATTAGATTGTAGAATAGTTTTAATAAAAGTGATGGGAGCAGAAAACTTCTCTTCAAAAATAGCTGAATTTAATCGAACTGGTTCACTTTGAGTATTAACCGATAAAGATAGTGAAGTGAGCAAAGACCCTTCTGAATCTGGTATCATTAAAATTTCATGATACTCATCGAATGTAATCTGTGGTTTACAATAAGCAGGATTGACATTTAATTCCAATTTTCGAATCTTAAATTCAGGCTCGCCAATGTCGACAGAATAAAGGCCCTTTTCCCTTGAGAGAATAATTATTCTTAAGATATCATCATGAAGGGTCGATTGGAGGAAAGTGGCCCACAAAACTTTAGGCAATCCAGTACTTTTGGTGAATATTGACTTCCTCTTCTATAAAATATAAAATACAAAATATTACAAATTACCTACATTTTATTATCAGCTGTAATAGTTAGGTACTTATATGGGTTATAGATTAGTTAGTTAAGTTATTATATTAAATACAAAATATCATATCTACTACTTACATGAAGATCCCAAATCTGAATAGTCCCACTAATTGAAATAGTGACAACAAATAGATTTAAAGGCCCGATCTCAATAGTCCCAAACTCTAAAGAAATTCTTGCAATATTCTTGGGTAGTGGAAAAATGTGGATGATATCAGCATTACTGGAACATAATGTAAATTCCGGTTTTGGTGGTGCTTGAGCCATCATCTAATTATCTACAAATTAAAGTAAAACAATATCACTATCACGAACAAAATATGCATAAAAAATATTTTTACACTATTTTAATACATTTTGTACAAATTAGTAAAAAATTAAAATAAAATGTAAGTCGTTCGTAAGGTAAAAAGTAAAATAACACTATCGCAATTAAAGTTAAGTTACTTTTAATATCATAATTATTAAGTATGGCTAATAGTCAATTCATTTGCCTCAGCTCAAGCTCTGAAAAACCAGATCTTTGGATTTGGTCTCAAAACATGTGATTAACCGAATCGAGGTCAAAATTGGATTGTATTGTTGTATTGTTCAAAATTCAAAAGCCAAAACTCCAAACCCAAGTCCTTTTAATGATAGATTTAACAATTGACATACCTTGTGCTTGTCAGACCGGTGGATGCCTGTGCCTGTCGAGTCTCTTGACCTTTTTGCAGCTTGTTAAATTACTAGAACTTAGAACATAGTTAATTGGAACTAATAACTAAACTAGTTTAATATTTTTATTTTTATTTTAGTACCCTAACCCTACGCTAATTTTTTAAAAAGAAACCTCTCCACTCTATAGAGCTCTAGCAATATACCTAATCGTAGAAAATGGGTGATGCGAGATTTTTGTTATATAATATTTGGTTTTTTTGGCGTGTAATTTTTATTTTATTTGTTTGTAAATTGTAAATTGCAATTTGCATTTGCATTGCAATTGCAATTGCAATTGCAATTGCAAGGATGGTAAAGGTCACAGTGAAACTTCTGTAAGGTAGTCTAAGTATAAGATAAATCTCTCTATTCTACTCCTATCAGGCAGGCATCAGGTTATTACTTGAACCTAGCTTGACCTGAACCTGAGACCTGAAACTGAAATGGTTGGTAGAAATTAGAGGGGTACTTTAAGAGAAGTTTAAGAATTCTCTTCAAAAAATGCAATGTAATGATGCTACTGCTGCTGCTGTATAGTAAATAGTAATACATAATACATTACATAATACATAGGTACATACAGGCACAGGTACATTATACTCATAGTCATAGTAAAGTGGTAAATGCTATGAAATGAGAATGAGATCTCAAAATTAAAAAAATCATTCTCATTCTCCTCAGAATTTTTTTTATCTGTGTCGATTTTTTCGTGATTTTTAAGAGTTTGTAATTAAAAATTGACGATTTTGGTTGGATAACTTCGATTCGATTGTGATTGTGAGTCAATATGTCATCTGAGGATATGGAGACTGATATGGATATGGATCCTGTAAGTGTCCAAATCATGCTTTAATTTTAATTTTTTGAGAATTGATATTTTTGTCATTTTTAGATTGATGCTGAAATCAGTAAATGGTCAACTGACGACATTGTGAGTCGTGCCCGGCTTTTGAACAATGAAATTAGGTAACAGAAAGTTCAGCTTAGAAAACCCGATAGATTATGGTCTCTTGTACTTATCAGTACATGTAATGTATATTTAATTGTGAATTTGAGAATAAGGATGGTGGTTTTCAGAGCTCAAATAATATAGAACTGACAAACAAGCATTTTAAATTTTTAAAACCAAAAAAGTATCTTTTCTTTAGGATTATGAAGAGTGAGGTGACTCGGATTCAACACGAGTTGGTTACCCAGAAAGAAAAAATCAGGGAGACTGATGAGAAGATTAAGGCCAACAAATACTTACCATATCTGGTCTCCAATGTCATCGAAGTAAGCTATGAAAATTAATCATCGATATTTTATGTAAAATATCATTAGGTATCGGTTTTTAATCATTTTTATAATATTTATCTGTAGATCCTTGATGTTGAAGAGGATGGTGCCTGGAATATCGACTTGGATTCTCAGAGAAAAGGAAAATGTGCTGTTATTAAAACGTCTTCTAGACAAGTACCTAACATATTATGCATTAATTCTATTTCAATCACTACTCGTATAATACTATGATTTCTTGACTAATGATTTTTTTTCTTTATGTACCCTACTGATAGACTTATTTTCTACCAGTGATCGGACTTGTTGATGTAGAGAAATTAAAACCTGGTGAACTAGTTGGTGTTAATAAAGATTGTAAGTCTATAAAGTAAAAAGTTATTTCAAAATCTCATTAATTAAAGTTTAATTAAACATTTTTTTTAGCTTATTTAATACTCGAGACATTGCCAGCAGAATACGATCCTCGTGTAAAAGCTATGGAAGTAGATGGTGATTAACCTATCATATACTACTTTTTTGATATACTTTCAATTGAGGAATAAATTAACTAATTATTTTAAAATGTAGATCGTCCTACTGAGCAATACTCTGATATTGGTGGTCTTGATCAACAGATTCAAGAGGTATATAAAAGATTTACTCTAAAATAGTCTCAAGTGCTAAAAACTAATAGTGGTCTATAATTTATCAAGTATAGATTTGAATTTTGATAAAATTTTGGTAAAATTTTGAAACTTTTTGAAAATTTTGGTAAAATTTTTATTGTCCATGTCTTTGCAGTGTTAATTAAACCCAAAGTAAAGGTCATAGAAAGCATTATTTATATATAACCCAAAAATTTTTTCGCAAATATGTACAAACCTTATACATGCAGATGTAGGTTTAGGTATACATTGATACCTATACCTTTATTTTCTTACATTTCTTTCGCAAATACCTACTCTCTTTACCTTCTGTGCATACCTAAATTAAAATACTGTATTTTTTAGCTAATTGAAGCTGTTGTATTACCAATGACATACAGAGAAAAATTTGAAAATCTTGGAATTCATCCACCAAAGGGAGTTCTTTTATATGGTCCACCTGGTAAATACTTTTTAAAATAAATGCTGTGTCATCAAATCAAGTACCTAATGTGTGAGTGACTATTTATTTTTTAAC
>JAQIXA010004501.1:0-11241 GCA_034699045.1 Nanhermannia cf. coronata Gr-Ori-00579 | reverse complement strand
GTCAAATTCAAGAAGCTCAACTACCCCATACCCCTCAAAATTTTGGTGAAATTGACTTGAAAATTGGAGATCATATTAAAATCATTGGTAATCATTGGGATGGGTATTCAAAGGGAGAAAATACGAGGACAAATCGGGTAAATTTACAAAATTTTGACAAAATTTTTGATTTGATTTGTATTTTTGTAAATATAGACAGGATATTATCCATCTTACAAAGCTCGAGATATATTTATGAAATATGATTTTCCAGAAGTTAAATGGTGGCTGAACAAACCCAACAGTAAACTATAATGTATCTATAAGTCTTCATAAAGTATAATTTTGAGTAGTTTTATAGCTTTTTAACTTTCTTTAAACTTTTCAAGCATTTTTGAACTTAATAAACTTGATTTTTGCTGAAATTTTCCAAAATCAATCTATCTGTAAATATTTCAGACTTCTATTTATAGGTCTGAAATTTTCCGAAGTCTAAATTTAAGTACCTACAATGTATTATGTTGAGCCACCTTCTAAATGATCTTTCATTTGACAAATTTTGACAAATTTTTTTCATATTTCACATAAGTGGCTTTCCCAATTTATCAATTTTTGAAAAATTTCGAGTTTCGAGATGTAAAATTGTGTACTTATTCGAACAAAGCTAAATTTTTTTACATTTTTAGTCATATAGACCAATCTAATTATAGACTTGAAAATGTATTTTATGAACTTTTATTACAATTCTAATTCTAATTAGGTATGGTTTGCTCATTAAAGCCAAATAACTTGGGTCCCATTAGGCCATTATAAACTTAAGGTATTTTAGTCCTTATTTACCTGTAGTAGTACAATACCTACTGTCCTAAGATAATAAAAATGTGGACTATGAATGGGGGACTTAAGTTTGTCTGACGCCAAAAATCTTGACTAGACAAATTTGACCAGAAAAGACACTATAGCAGTGTTCAATAATTCATAAATTTATGACTTTCGAGTATAGGTGAAACTACAGGATTAGTCGTAAGTAGAGAATAGATAATATTTTAAGTATTTTAACATGACAATTGGGTATAAAAGGGAAAAATGAAGGTGAATTTCTCAGGTTTTGTTTGGCATTTTGGTATACCTACAAAAAAACTTTTTTTGATTTCTCTTTCTCTAATTCTACACTTTGGTGTCTAACTTGACCGACTACAGTTAGTACCTATAGGATCTTCTAATAGTCATATTGAAGGTTTAAAAGCGAGTTCGAGTGTCATTTAAATCGTCACTCTTGAGGCAAATAAAAATAAAATAAAACTTGAGACTTTTAAAAGACACTTTTGGAGTTTATTATTAAAGGTATGAAATTTGAAATGGGACCCTTTCTAGCTCGATATTACCTACATTCAGGTACGAAAAATGTTCTGAAAAATAGCAAATTTTTAGTTACCTTGAAACATTTTTTATTTATAAATAAATAAACTTTGTACAACAATTTTTAGTTTAATGAGCTTTTATCAATCATATTTCAGAGATCTCTAAATCTAAACCAAATAAAAGTATCAACAGATACGAGTACCAACAGAAAGTATCTTAAAGTTCACAAAAGTTCTCAAAATTTATCTAAATTCAACATAAAAGTAGATGAGCAGATGATTTCTAATGGAATGAATTACTCTAATTTGTATTTTGAAATTCTCAGCCTTTAATCATTAATAACCATTTTAATTCACTTGATATTACTTTTTTTAAATGGCCAATTTCAAACACGAGTAGATAGATAAGTACAGATAGGTAGTATGGTAATTTTAGAAATTTAAAAAAAAGATGACTTACTTATAAATTGGCTAGAATTGAAATAGAAATTTTGATTTAGGTGAGCTTTTTAGATGATTTTAAGCTAAAATTTTACAATTTCCTATCCTTATAAGAGTTAGACCTTTGGCTCATTTTGACCCATAAGACTCATTCTGTATTACAATTACAGGTCCAGTTCAAATTTATATCCAACTGACCGCCCACGATTACCCATACATACACACACATACAGATACAGATTGTAAAATGTTCAACTTTTTCTTGCACTTGTCTTACCGGCGACACCAAGTCTATTTCCCAGGTGTTAAGGTGCCCAATAACTTGATACCTTTGCCTCCACAAAATATCCAAAAAATCACCAAAAAAGCCTATACCTACCTATAAAACTCTATTTAAAATCCCACAAAATACAAGACTTATATCTTAAAAGCCAAGCCCTTTACTTATTACAAAAATCTTGGAACCTCAAGATGCTTTCCTGTTATTCTTTAGTCCAAATAACAGGGAGTTGTTCAAAATATATGAGGTAATAGTTTCTGGATTTTCTTTAATTTCCTTATTTTGTCATAAATTAATCGTTTGAGTTTTGAGGAAATGGACTCATTTGTCCATAGTTTAAGTGGACATTACTGGACATGTGTTCACTTGTACATATAGGTAAATAAATGGCATGTCCAACCGGAAGATATGGTCCATTTATATGACTCGAATAATTATTTAATTGCTCTTAAAACAGAAACTTAGTTTCGAATTATTCGTGGTGACAGAAGCAAATGAACACTACATTTTTTGAGGAGAAACAAGTGTCTCAATATGTTTTTCTTCAAATACTTTTAAGGATAAGTATGAACAGATTCTATAGCTAGTTCAATTAAGGAAAAAGTGTAATTAACGCCGACATATGAGCACTTATTGGTTCAATTATGACCAAGCTAAACAGTGTCTAGACTATTATGACTATGACATGTAGTCAAAACACTTGCTCTTTTAAGAATATATAGAGCCTTCTGTTCTTAAAAAAACCCAAATTTCAATATGCTTACTCGTAGTTTATGAGTAAAAAATATAGAAAAATCGGCCTTTAAATAGAAAATTCTAAATTTTTAGTCAAAAAAAAGTGATGAAATTGATAGTCAAGATATCTAACTTTGTCAAATTTTTCAAAATCAAGCACATTTAAATCTTATCTGACCCATTAAAAATCAATAAATTCTATCAATAAATGGTATACATTTATTGTATATAATAACTAATAATAAGTACCCTACCTATATACGAGTAGAATCGAATTTTTGCAATTCTAATGAGGAATGTCTGTAATCTGTATCTTTATCAGTGCTATTAGTATCTTGAAGATACAGGAAATTTATAAATTTTTACTAATTTAAGTTTAAAAATCATTCTCTGAAAATCTTTGAAAAAATTTCGTTTTTATTCTTATGAGATGAGGATTAACCTACATTTGTTCTGAATAAAGTTGTATTCTTATCTTAATATCCAATTTTGAAATCGTAGTTTTGGTCCGGTATTCAGGAGATTCAATTAGGAGAATCTAGAATCTCAAAAAATGAAAGAAAATCCAGAAATTATTACCTCATATACTCGTATTTTGGACAATTTTGGCAAGACAATGACAGGAAAGTAATATCACTAAAAGTAGCATTTACAGAAAAATAAATTTTTATTGAAAAAGTGTTGATTTGCTTCAAAATTTGAATAAAAATTCAGAGATCCTTAAGTTTTCAAAGCCTAAGAATCACTTTAATAGTAGATATCGATAAAAATTTAAGAATCATTTATCATCTTTATTGACTGTACATTGATATATGATGAATTGATTTAAGACTCTTGTATAGTAGAATATACTATAGATATAGACTATTGCATTGAAGAATAAAAGTGAATTGTGATGATCAATTTGTAATTATTTAGTAGCTGAATGAATATTGAATTCAATACGAGGCTAATTGAATACATTTTTTTCAAGATTTCTCACGGGTTTCTCGATACTGAACAGGTGTACAATTTATACCTAGATACTAGTACTATAGTAGTAGTAATAGCTATATTAATATTAATCGAAAGATTTAGAGTATAAAATACTTTAGAGAGAAAAAAAATGAACAGCAGCAGCAGCAGATGAAAAGCCTCAAGGTACTAAGCTAGTAATTGTAAATTGTATGTAAGTGATGCTGGTGTTGATGAAGAAATCTTTGAAATTTTTTTACGTTATTTTGATATTCAATGATCATACTTCAAATTAAAATCAAGAATTATGATGATGATCTGAGATGCTCAAACATCTGTACAAATTTTAGGATCTTGGAGTTTTTCAAAAAATTTTAAATTTATTCTTTTCATCAATAACTTTGAATTCGACAGAAATTTATAAATTCAATCAACTTGCACACCAGGACCAGGCCTTTCGATGTAATTCTGTAATCAGTAGCTCGCATTATCTCAAATACCTACTTGTAGTTGCCCGTTTTTCAAAAAAATTGATATTGAATGCATAAAGTAGGTAAAATAGCGTAACTTTTAAAAAATATTCAAACCTTTAAATGGCATCTGTAAGGAAATATTTTGACATTTGAGTCTGTTAAGTTTCGATATGGCATTCCTATTTTCTAAATTGAAATTATTTCAGAAAATATGCACATTTTTGGCCTTATTTTGAAGTACTATATGAATATATCTTGTTGATATAGAGGTCTGAAATCTGAAATATTGGCCATATGATCTAGGCAGCATTAAGAACTGCAAAACTACAAAAAATACAAAATTAAAAAAAAAATTTACTACTTTTTTCTAGTTAAGTGTGAGAACATGCCAATATAAATTAGAGATTCAAATAATTTTGAACAAATATCTAGGGTACTATTGTTAGGAACCTTAAATAAGACTCTGATTTAATTTCATCCCTAATTTGACTGAAATTACCCCTATATTTTAAGAGTATTTTTGTTAAAATACTCAATTTTATATCTTTTTAGCTGATACTTTTACTGATACTTCGAGCTTTCTATAGATCCGGGTTTAACATACCATTTTGCCAATACTTATTATATACTTTATTCTCTCAATTTTTGATCTTTAAAAGTACACATCTGTGTACTACCATTAGTAGTAAAGAAAATAAAAAGTCTCGAAAGAAAAAGATTATGAAGATTTTATACTTATATCTCCTCTGGCTAACTAAAAAAGAATCAAACACCTGCACTTTATCCCCTTGTGATCCTTGTGTATCATAATATAATCATGATCATCATTTCATTTCTAAATCTGCCTAACTAAATTTTAAAAAGAAAAAAATGAGAATCAAGTGCATCTGTATCTTATACTCTTGTACATACGAGTATAGTCGATTCAATAGCGCACCTGCACAACTCAAAATCTTCAAAAATCCCCAAAAAAACCCACCATATCGAGGGTATTACACATTCAGAACAAATTACATCTGTATCTGTATACACATTTATCTAATATCTAAATACAAAGTATTTACTTTTATACTACCCTACACTACACTAGGCTTAGATTGTGTTTAAGCCTTTGGGCTCAAAAAACTCCAAAAAAAAATGAGTAAATCTCCTCATTTACTAATAGTTATTTATCATTGGAATTTCATATTATTCTACAATATAATAGGCATATACTAGAATACAATACAAGTAAAGTAGTTCAAAAAATCATAATTAAAAATTTTAAGATTTTCTAAATTATACCATGAGTCATCTAATTTGATATTTTGCAAATTCAGGCTAGTTTAAGAAACATATGACATAAAATACCTATAAAAAATTAACCATTTTCTTATAAACATATATGTAGGTACCAATCATGTATCTACAGATAATCGTAAGATCGTCTATAGTTTTCGAAATAAGAAACTTCAAACTTCAATTTTAAGAAATTTTTCAAAAAATTGAGTAAAGTCAAGTTTAGGAACTATCTAGTTTTTATAAAATTCAAGATCACAATTCAAAAATCGAAAATTAAGAGTATTTTGTGCAGTTTATGAACTCTAATAAAGATGTTTTGAAGAGACTTGAAATTATTTTAAGATGCTTAAAATGTATTTAGGGTAGATACTTATCTTTAGAAATACATTATAAACCATATAGAACAAGCTTTTGATTTTGTAGGTAGGGTAGGGTACTAGGTATATTTCTAAAATCAGAGTTATTTTACTCTTTTGAGATTTTTTTGAGATTTTGAACCGGAATAAATTAAAGTTGCAGGATCTACAAATTTGAATTCGGCCTTCTCACTAGAACTCTGAGGTCATTCTCATTCTCATTCTTATTATTATACTGATATTATGTACTAGTACAACCCAAAGGGTGTATTATCTCCAAATATTACTACTAGCCTTATACAATGTACTAATGTTAAGATACAGGTATAAGTATACTGACTAGTTGTAATACAAATAGTAAGCGAATTTTTACTATCAAGTCAAGTACAAGAATGAGAATTTACTATACTTTTTGTACTATATAGTATAAAAGTATTGAGTAAAATAAGTAAGGATAAGAAAAGGCGACGACTGCAAGTCTGAAGAACACCTGAGCCCCTCGAGGCACCCAGAAAAATAACAATACGATTTTTCTTACATTTAGCCAAATAACACCTTACTCCTTACTATACTTGTACTTTTGGTATGTGCCTCAAAATGACCAGATTTGAGATCTAAAATTCTAAATGTGACCAACTTGTGAAAAAAATGACATTTTTTACAGTAAAGAGAATAGAGAAAATACTCAAATTCAGGCCTATCTAAACCTATCTAAAAACCTCAATCTCTTTTATCTATCCAGAAATTTTTGCATTTTGTCAGATTTTACATCAATTTTGAACAGAAATGTTTAAATTTTTATGATAGTAGACAAAGTACAAGGACCTTTCCCTTGCCCTTGCGTTTTTTTGAAAATATTTCGGTTTTTTGTGAATTTTAAACTAGATTTGAGTTCGATTTAAACTTGGATAGTCTGATTTTGATGATTTTACTTTTAAAGATATGAATTTTCTTCTCTTCAATCGTTTTTAGAAGATTTTTCTGATATTCAAATCAAAATTTGGCTAATTATCTAATTAAAGAATCCAATAAACTTGAGTCTACTTTTACGGTATAATAATCTTATCTTTAGGCTCTAGGATAGTGTCTAGGATAGTCTTTAGGCTTTAGGATCGTGTTTAATTTCTCGTAGTTTGTCACATATTTGTAAAATTATCGGATTAGTTCTATACTCTAAAGTATGAGAAATTGGATACATTTGTGCATAATGTAAAATAGTGTATTGGTCTCTTGTATTGTAGATATTGGACATAGATAGACATTTGCCATTATCCTACCTACTATAGTATCTCTATGTATATGGTAAGTACTATAGTTGTAATAGGTATGTTTATCATTTTTTTATTCTAATTCTTTGACAGATTTGGCGTCAAAAATCTCTCGAGCCATAAAAAGCACATGGTATAATTTACATTTGAATTGCAATTGTACTCCAAATTCTTTTCACTCTGAATTCGATTGAAATCAAAAGATTCGAGTATGATGGACTTAAAATAAATCACATCTATTCAAAAATAAGCTAAACTTAATATGCCTTAAGACGTAATATGTAGGTAAGTCCTTATTGAATATTTTGCAAATACCTAACTTAAGATATACTAAAATATCGTTGCTTTTGGCATTACAAGTATATTGGTGCTTTTTTCATCAAAAAATAGTAAAAAATAAACTTAGGTATACGCTTGGGATAGTATCTAAATTTAATTTTATGACAAAATTTCCAGCAAAAAGTTACTTTCCGAGATCATATTCCTTAAAAGCAGAATTTTTTGAAAAATTTATTTGTTTGATTTTGATTTCAAAAAAGAGCTTGGATTGATACATTTAAGCCAGATTTTTGGTTAAAAATCTCAAAAATTGATATCAAACATAGATGTGCAGTATACGTAGTAGTAGCTTATAAAGTTTGTAAGAGAAATATCTCGTATTTTCTAAACAATGTTTTGAATTTGAAATCTTTGATATCCTTGCTTACCTTGCCATTTATGGCCTTTGGCTTTTAAGGAATTCAGATTTGCTTGTTAGAATTGATATACCCTACCATATATATTACCTAAAATTAAATTAAAATAATAATGCGTTGACTTTTACAAGTAAATAGAGTATACAAATACATACATAGTACATAGGTATCAGTAGTTTATAAAAAAAAAGCTTTGCAAATGTTAAGGCAGGAGCCAAAATAAAAATGTAAAAAAAATCAGCGGTTCTTCAACTTTTTTTTCTCTATCGATTTTATTTACAAAATTTACGAGCCTGTCGTCGCCAAACTGACCATTTGTGGTCATCAAACCAAAAAAAACTAAATTGAGTTGGAAAAATCCTCTTTTTTATATTTTTGTGATATTTTTGTTTACACCCTGTCTACTGTAATAAAATAAACATACGCATCTTGTTAAGCAAATATACTTGTATACAAAGTATACTAGGATCTAATTAACTACTGTTTAGTTAATTAATAATTTTGTGAGCGGGGTAAAGCGTTTAGAACATCTCAAATTGCTCCAATTTTTGATTTCTAAAGGATTTCAAATTCGGAATCTTCGTATCCTTTATACTCATACAGATAGCCACTTAAGTCTCATTTTTAATTTCTCATTTGATTAACATGGGGCTCCTAAAAGGATCTGTAATACTACAAAGAGCCATCTGAGCTTTTTTTGTTGAAATGGCACAACTAGGCCTTATAAGGGTCCTTTCCAAACTTGACTAAAATCGGTTCAAGAATTTTCGAGTAATCATCTGGACTGACAGACAAAGTGCAGTCAAAGTTGACATATTAAGTGCTCGCTTCGCTCATAAAATTATTTATTTTCGACTACATTTATAACTAGTAGTAATCTATGTAGGTATCATAGATCCAAATTAAGCTTTCATTCAATCCTTTAAGAATTTAAGAATTTTATTTACTTACTTGAAATTTTTTGTTTATTTCGTAGATGGGAATAAGCATACATTTGTAGGCGACAATCTTCTGACCAGACTCAATTCTCAATTCAAATATCAAAATATTTTGTAAAAGACGATCTTGATTTAAGAATCAAAAACTTGTCTTTTACCTAGTATTTCTACTGATACTCAAATCAAGTTTACAATGCCCAATAATGTACCGATTTCACAACAATCCTAATTTATTCATATTTTTATTATTGGATAGGTCTTGACCGGCTTTTTTAAGTTTGATTTGAGGGGAAAACCCAAAGATTTTCAACTTTTATAAATTAGAAATATTTTTGTTGTAAAACTTACCTAGTATAAGTAAGTACATGAAGCTCACGATTTAATTTGCATTTACAATTACAATTTACACAATTTGTACTTACACATTATATAGAGTGCCTTTATCTTTATAAGCCTATTAATTTAATCGAGGATTTAAAGGTGTTCATAAAAGCTTAAGTATCATATCTATAGACTATAGAGTCTGAAGTATCTAAAACAAAAAAAATTTGATTTTGTGTGCAATTTTGACCATATTTCAAGTATACTCCGTATACAAATGTAAAAGAACTTGTTCAAAAAGTTGAAAACTTGAAAGATCAAGAATTTTTTTTTGAGGGTAAACTTGCACCTGTTCACACAATCTCAATCTCAGGTGTATTTACTCGTAGTTGTACTTATAGAGATAAAATACGAGTTTAATAACGTCCTTCACAAGGCAATTTATAATTAATAAAAGTATTAAGTTTTTTTTACTAGAAAAATGAGCTTCAGGTTCAGTTCAGGTGAGCTGACTGGCACCATCACCCTCATAATTACTATGATATTACCATTAGCATAGAAATAAATTCAAATTTTTTGAGGAGAAATTTGCATACTCATTTTGTATAATTCGAGTGCAATTTGCTTTCACCTCATAAGGTTGAGAATCTCAGTGATTCTCAAATTTTTTATAAAAAAAGAAAAACAATGTACTTTTATACATATATAAGGGTAGATTAGGGATAGTTTGGAAGCGTTTTAAGTAATTTTAGCAGCCTTTTATTGATGAACTATCAGTACCCTAGACTGAAATTTTTATATCTTTATCTAGTAATATACTGTAGCTATGCTATTCTCGTACAAAAAGGTCAAAATAATATCTGATTTAGTCGAAAAATTGGCAAAATATGCTTGATAAAAATAGATTAGGGATAATTGGAAGCTTTTTTTGAAATTTTGGCACCCTTTTTTGATGAACTAGACTGAAATTTTTATATATAATTATAATTATCTAGATATTCGTAATAGCCAAGATATTCTCGTACTTTCAGGTCAAAATATACTGTAATATCTGATTCGAATCAGTCGAAAAAATGACAAAATATGCTTGATAAAAAGTAGAGTAAAGGAATATAATATTATTTATGTTAAAACAAAGTATCAAAGGAAAAATAATAATAACTATTTTGGGCAAAATTTCAAATTCTGTAGGTACTTGGTCCATCAACACTATTTATCCTAACACATTTATTGTTCATATTTTATAATGGCAAAATTGAAATTTTTGAAAAATTAACAAAAATTCAATGACCTTTTGGCCATTTGGTCATGTTATTTTACCCAATATCTTGTTAATTCCTAATAATGGCAAAATTGTACTAAAATTTCGCAAAAAATTAATGATTTTTCGGTCATTTGGTGGTGTTTTTTTGTCGAAATGTTAATTTATTATAATGACAAAAATTATTGTAAAAAGCAAAAATTTAATGACCTTTTGGCCATTTATTGATGTTATTTTGCCCAATTTATTGTTAATTCATAATAATTTCAATATTATTGTAAAATTTAGCAAAAATTTAATGACCTTTCGGTCATTTGGTGGTAATCATGCCTACCCCGAAGCTTCGTAATTCGTAATTTATTTTTATACGTCTGATTAAGAAATCAGCTTGTACATTTGTACAAATAGATCCAGAACCAGAGAATTTTACAACCTTCCTCTCCACGGAATCGAACCCTCGCCTAGAACACCACGCGAGGGTTCAGCCGACGTTCTCACCAACACACCCGGGTAACCAGTCCTGAGTGGCCCCATTTGCTTTACAATTCTAAACACCTATTTAAACTTCAAGTTTCTGATTTTTTTCATAAAAATTGTATTTTACACCTAAAAATAACCAGAGGAATCCAAATTTTTTTGAAAAAATTTCAAAACTTTCTCCAAAATTTTGTACAAAATGTGTTAGTAAATTATGCTAAGGGGTAGTAATACAGTATTTACAGTACTTTAGCAATTTCTGTATCTCATTTAAGTCCAGGGATTCTACATTGAAAATCGATATTATTTTGCTAATTGTGAGACTTGTTTTATTTTTTTTTGAAATATCTAAAAAAGAACACAGAACCTTAGCTTGCTGCCAACTCAAAAATTATATTTCGGAAATGTTGGTAATTCAATA
>JAQIXA010004500.1:0-11244 GCA_034699045.1 Nanhermannia cf. coronata Gr-Ori-00579 | reverse complement strand
TGACTACATTGAGGGGTTATGATTGCTATAGGTTAGGTTAGGTTAGGGTTGTGGCGAAAAAGTGAATTCATAACTTTCAATGACCTGTAACTTTTGACCTGGTCATTTTCGCACAAAAATTCTTTCAGATTTAGATTCAGGGAGTCCAAATTAGTCTAAAAAAAATTAGTTTGACTTTATATCACTCTGTCGCTTTATGGAAATTTTTCCGAGTTTATAGGTTTGTCCTTTGGATTTTCAATTATTTTTGATTTTGATAAGGATTCAGTATTGGTTTTCTTTTTTGGAATAAAGTTAATCAGATATAAATGATAGTATGTAGTAAGGTATCTAATTATCTTACTTCTTTATTCTTAAATTAGGTTAGTTAGTTCTAGTAGTTAGGTATTATGCATCGTGTATAATAGATATTGGTAAATCGTAAAGAATGGTAAACTGTTAAGAGTTAAAATGTCATTATTAATAGGTAACATAAAAAATCATTTAATTTCTTGACCTTGATGTTATGCCATGAGCCATGCATAAATATTATATAATTATATGAAATAGAACCCTAAAATACACTTTAAAGTATTTTAGTTAGTTTAGAATTACCTTGTTTGACATTTTTCTAAATGCTTTGAAATTATTCCTATTTTTTCAAATCAATCTCAAATCTCAATCAGAAATGTAAAATATCAGTAAGTATCCTCAGGTCAGGACAGCAAGATGCCGGTAATTGGTAAAAGTACCTAAATTAGGTAGATAGATAAAAAATATTTAATAGAATTTTTAATTATCTTAATCTTATCATGGGTACTCACACTTCATATAAATTCAAGAATATTTATTGAATATTTATAACCTTTTTTGACTGAATTGCTTATCGATTATAGTCTTCGAAAACCGAATATCCAATAATCAAGTTAGGTAGGTACTTCAACAAAAAATGGGATTTCTATTTCTAATCACTAATCCTTGATTCTTAATTCTTGATAGAAAAGAAAGAATAGATGATAAATATAGGTATCTGTAATAGGTAGTTTTTATCTAATCTAAATTAGATTAGATATTTTTATAATTCAAGTTCTTTTTGAATTTTTTTGATCAAACTTCACATATTCTAGCCTGGAATTTGGAATCTTGAGCTGCCATGTATGCATGCAGTACAAAAGAAGCACGAAGCAATCGGGGTGTACTTGTACCTGATCTTACTTATCTAACAATAAGTAAGTATTTTATTTTACATATTAATTTAAAGGATATCTTCGGCTTTCAGGCCTTTGTATGTTAAACCTCATATAAAGGCCAGAAAGCCCATTAAAATCTAAAGATATTCTTTTAAAATCTTGATTAAGCCCCCCTTTGATAAGATAAGCCATATAATAATGAACAATTTTGGTATAATAATAAAAAGATGAATTCTATATAATTTACTAATTGGACATTAAGTATTATATTCAGTAGTTGTCAATATACATAAGGTAAGATAAGTAAGTACCCTACCTATTAAAAAATTCAAGGCATTCATTTCATAGCGATATTCTGTAAGATGTTTATCTTGACTCGGTTCTCATTACATAAGATTACAATTATTTTATTTCCTACGAGTATTTTAGAAGTATATTTACAAATATTTATTTTGTAAAAAAATGTAGGTATTATAAGTTATAAGAGAAGTATAGGCAATTTATTATTTATTTAAAAAAACAAGAACAAGCAAAGGCTAATGATTTGAGAATATCAAATCAAGTTAGTAATTTTGAAACTCGGGAGATTCTTCCCAATTTGGGATTCAAATTGAGTTGACTTTTCAGAAATATTTATATTTATCATTTGACTTGGCTTTGGCTTTTGTACTTAGAATTAGGATTAGATCTCTCTTACAATTTGTATTTTGATAATTATGGGTTACTATTTTCAGAAAATAATTATGGACTTTATGTTATAATACTACATTAGTAATGGTAATGACTCTTTCTCAATAGATTTCTGATTAATGTTGTATTAAAATTTTGATAATGATAGGGGGATTTCGAGTTTTGAGAGACGAGAAATTGTAGTCAAAATAATCTGATACTATAATTCCTGGATTCACTTAGCTTTCTTATAATGATAATGAATGAGTGCTTAATTTTGATAATGTCTGTAAAAATTATCTATGTCTAGTCTAGCTAAGTATTTTTAAAAAGTTAAGAGCTCGTAGGTTTGTCTGATGTTTGAACAAAGAAATATTCTTTGGAAAATCTTGATTTTTAAATAAAAGCAAAATTATTGATTTTGTAGAAATTGAAACAGTATTCAGAATATATAAGTACCCTACGCCCTACATATATGTCTATTCTAGTAACTAGTGCTGTGCTGGTGCTGAAATTTCAAAAATCTGATTTATTCTAGATTTTATAATTGGTACATCTTTATCTATCGTACAGATATATTAGTAAAATTTTGCTCAAAAACTTATTTTGTCAGTTATATTGTACACTCAAATTGTCATACAAAATTCCCTATAAAATTAATCATTAATAAGTTTTCAAAATGTATTAAAAATCCTATGAAATTTTGATTATTTTGTCAAAAACCAGTTCTGAAAATCAGATTTTGACATCAAAATACATAGTTGAGATTTCAGCAGGGTTTTTCAGGCTATTGACCAAAATTTTAATTTTTTCAATTTAAAATGACCTAAAACTTGAGATTTTCTAGACGTAAATATAGAATCTATACCCAGGTACTATATTAATAGTCTAATTACCTAAATAAAAATAAATAATTTGGACCTTTCTTTAATAAATTGGAGTCTAGATCTTTATAGAGAAAGTTCCAATCTATTTTAAGTAGGGTAATCGAAAAAACCTGTGGAAATTTTGATAATTCCAAAAACTTGTTCATTTTTAAATTAATTGAATTAATCGTAAGCATTTAAGTAAAAAATTCGATTTAGTAAGCGGAATTCGACCAATACAAGACCGAAAAAGCTGTAAAAATGTAAAAAATCAATTTTTTAAATGTGTACTTACTTGCTTAGGGTGGGTACTTTAACCCTGGCATTGATAAAGTATAAACTTGTATGAAAAAGTCAATTTTTGAGCCTACAAGTATCTGCAGAATACTTTTATATTTATGTATTAGAGTTCATAGGTCAAAGTTGAGGGACGATCATGAGTTAGATTGAAAATTAAATCTCCAAGTGTTGACACCCGTGGTGCCATAAATGACAATAATTTCAATTTAAGTAAAATAAAATGTGTGTGATAAGAGCTTGTCTATCTATCTGCCAAAGTCCAAGCCTCTATTTGTTCATGGATAAAATAAAACAAAAAAAAAAATTCAGCCAGTTTGACCATTATAAAAATACATGAGGGAGTGGAAAAAAAGCTTATTTATAAGGTAGGTAGCTAACTCCGATCTTGTTTTTGGCTTATAGTTAGAATAAAAGCCATAATCCAAAATTGCCTCGAGTTGATGACAAAAACTGTAAGAAAAAGTATGCTTTTTATACAGGGGCTTTCAAACTTATCTTTAGATAAAAGTACTTCTAAAACTTCAAAAATCTACCTTACGAATAGGTTTTTGAAAAATTAGAAGCAATTTGGCTTAAAAAAACAGAAAATTTCTAATAAATCCACTAAAGTTGGCTAAAATTATAAATTATCTGTAACCTCTTGCATTTAGCAAAATCCTTATTGGTATTTTAATCTCAATTTTCTATTTGGAACCCTAGATTACTCATTGTTACATTATCAGTACATTAGATTAGAATAGCAAAGATTTCAAAACAAAAAGAGCTAAATTATACCACTATAGATTAAAAAATCGTCAAAAATTGGCTAAAAAATGTCAAAATTTAGTTGAAAACTAACGAGGTTTTAGAAAATATTTCAATATTTCAATTCGATTTTGAGCAGAGTAGGGTACCTATACTTTTATTAATTGAATTAGTGGATAATGTTTTAAAATATCTGCTAAAATGCATATAAAATTTGATTTACTTTCCAAAGATCCTGTCTAAAAGTATAAAATAGCATATAAGGGTAAAATAATAGTAGCATTTAGAATTTACAAGAGGCTATGTAGCTCAGTTTTTTTGGGTAAATTGTGGTAAAATATTCAATTTCACAGAGTTTGTTTTGTGGACCTAATCGATTTGAGCCTTTTCAGCTCAAGGCTTTATTTTACTTGGCTTGCCCTCACTGGACTCGCTTATATACCATTTAAAATATACATTGCCAATTTACCATATTAGTTTAATAGTAACATAGTACACGAAAAAAATGTCTGGTCTCTCTCTGATAGTTTTTTTGATACACTTTTAGCAAAAAAAAGAACAAAATCTCGAATTTTTTTCAATCAAAATGAAGCCTCTGAACTACACAACACAATAGAATGCCTTAAAACCCAAACTCCTACAAGTACTAGTATCATGAGTATTAGGATTTTTTTGAAATCGAATTTATGAATAACTTTAGATTTAAATACACTATATAATAGAGTATACAGTATAGTAGTGAAAGTCCATCGAATTTAAAAAAAATGATACACCCACACTCACTAATCCATAAAAATATTTCTTCAAATATTGATTTTAACTAAAAGTTGGGTGGAACTTTTCAAATTCTGCAATAAAAAAATATCATTAGTTCCATTTCCAGTTCCAGTCTATGCTACGATATTCTTATTTTTTTCATTTTTACCGACAAAACCGACTAATTAAGAACCATCTGAAAGGTTTATGAATCATATACAGATAGATTCAGTAGTTGGATATTGGTAAAAAGACACATTTACACAATTTCAAACAAAAAGTAGGTAACAAAAGAAAGATTCTTTATTCTGTAAAACCATATTCGAGATTTTCAAAAAAAAATTAAATCAATATTATCTGGTTAATTTACCTATATAAGTCCGAGAAGATTTGTTACTATAATAAATGCAAATATAGCAATAGAGGGGTAACTCCTAACATGTCGATAATTTTATAAATCGAATCTTAAAGGATATCTGTAAGTTGAGTCAAATATTGTCGTTTATGTCGTTACCTAATAATAAGTGTTTAGGTCTTGATAAATTGTAAGTACCTCTTTAAACTTGACTTGTATTGTGCAAATATTGAAAAGTTGAATTAGATTTTTGTATTACATACCATACTTCATACTTCATATAAGTTCATAATTTTAAATGCAAGACAAAATTTCTTAAAATTTTGAATTTTGGTTAACCATGCACATCCCTCACCATCATTTTTATCCACTCTTTTTTGATAAACATGGTGTTTAATTAAAAATCCTCACTTTTGGTCAAGTTTAAACCAAAAATTTATCAACAAAGTTTATCATTCTACAAAATATTTGTAGTAAACTTGTAAATGAACTTTGACTTTTGACTCACTCAGGATGGGCTCAGATTTCTCTGACCAAAAGCCTGGTAAGTTGATGAAATACCTACCTCGCATTTATTTATTTTTTCTTGAAACCTAAGAGTTAATTAGATTGTGGTTTAGCCGTATATATGTAGTGTCCCTTTAGGGAAAGTTTCACTTTCAAATCTCACGTTTCCAATCATTTATTATGCCACCCATGTTGTTCTTACTTTCAACTACAAATATTTAATACTAGCACCTACATACTATAATACCTACTATGTATATACTTAATACTAATACATACCTATACAAAAAGTCAGTCAGTCAATTTCTATCGAATTGAAAACTCTGCAGGCGACCCCAACGAAAATCCCAACCAAATGGTCAGTCAAAAAAACTTTTGAGAAATTCGAGAATCCAAAAAACTTTTTTATTTTCGTGTTCAAGTACCTACCTACCTACTACACATTACATACATATTATGTAATATAGTAGTAGGTAGTAGTTGAAAACATTTCCCCTCCATTAATTCTACATATTCGGGTTGCATTTTGAATTCAAATTGACTTTTCTCTCTCTTTTATTTCAGTTTATTTGATCCTTTAGTAGATTTGATCTAAATCCACCCTTGATTAATTCTCTTTCGACTTTCTACATATACATACCCTAAAACTGATCTACAAGAAAATTTCTATATAAAGTACCTCAGAAAAAGTAGAAATCTGCTGGAGAAAGCTAAAGAACTTTCTGTTTTGATATAAGACTAGAAAAAAGAGAATTCTATGTAATGATATAAAGTAGTTAAACTTTATTTTCTTAAATAATTTGCAAACAATATTCAAAAAATGACTCAAAAATCCTCAAACTTGAAAATTTTGACAAATATTTTGATAATTTCAGACCTTATTCAGATTCAGTAGGCAGAATTGTTTTTAATTATTTACAAAAATTATTCATTTTGCACATAAAAACCCTAAACTTAAAAATTTTGGCAAAAAATTGGCAATTTCTAACCAGAACAATTTCTAAAAATCATGTCAAGTCTTACGCTAAGGTTAGTTTGGCCTTTTTTGAATTTATATGTTGAAAAAATATCAATTTTGAGAAATTTTCAAGGAATTTTTAAGAAATGTTCAACTTTAAAGCGATATTTCAGTCTCGTATAGTATTATATAGTGAGATAGTGTGTAATATAGATATTTTAAGAGCAAAAGTTAAAAGGCATTTATTTCCATTTGAGCCTATATATACTGTATGTATAAGTATGGTATAAAATTGGTGTTGAATCAAATTTCGGATAAGTTATATTTATTTCCAATTACGACTCATTAAATATGATATGATAGCATTAATTTGGAAAGTCAAATAATGAAATATAAACCCCTCATAATTTCCCCAAAGACCTAAAGAGATCAATTTCACACTTTCTCCACTTCTATCTTTATCATCATAAAGTTTATATATTCAAGTACATACACTGGATTTAAAACTGGTAGTATTACTGATAGCTATCTACTGATATATGTGTATGGTTCTTGTAATTTAATTTAAATTTCAAAATTAAATCAATTTTACCAATTTAAAATTACATACCTATCTAAATACCATGCCATGCCATGGATGGATCGACAAACTGAAAAGTCTCACAAATACGCACAGAATACGATACGAGTATAAGTATTTGAAATGATTTACTATATTGATAGTTGATGGGGAAATTTGTCAAGTAATTCGATAGGTGTTCAACTAGTACTTATTATAATAGTCAATTAAATTGACTTTACTTATATGGTATTAGGTATTGTATTTAATTTGACAATTTTCTTGACAAAAAATGTACATTTTACTACTAATTTTGACAAAAATGGAAATTTTACTACTAAATATTGAAAATAAATTGATATTATACCTGTTTTATCAGTATATTTAATATGACAAAGTCCATATTAAGCCTTAAAATTATTTTTATTTTGAAATGTAATACGGAGAAAGCTCTCAAAAAAGTTTAAAATTGTTTAAAAAAGTGCAAACTTTCTCCAAGATATTTAAGCTGACAAGGCAGGTCTACTTTTCAAAATATGTCAGGCTCAATCATTAAAATTGTGATTATCTTATATCTGTAGTATGGATTTTGAAAATTTTAAAATATTTGGGTATCTATCCGGGTATCTATCTGATGATAGATACCCGGAGTATTAATTTAGATTTAGAGAGTATACTATATATGTAGTACATATTGAGTTACCTGTTGCTTACTTCCTGTTTTCCCCCATGTTATGTTCAAAATAACATTATTTGCGTGTTCAAAAATAAACTAGCTACTGTAGTATGTGATGTATATAATTTTCTACACAAGTTACCTCAATTATAATTATAGTCTCGAAAACTTGAACATTTCCTTTATAGCTCAAATTTTCCCCGTACTAATTAGTCAGCTAGTGTGGAAAACAATCAATTACAAATTATAGAACACATATACCTACTATGAACTACTAGAATCATTGTAGCCAAATATACTGACAAATTAGATAGGTGTAGGTATATTTAAAAAGTCTAGAAATTTTTACACCTAAGGTACAGATACCTAGTTAATGGAAAACTAATTATAAAGCTACTGCTTTCACACCTAAATAAATCAGGAAAAATTATTTTATTTACACATTTCCACTAGGTATTATATGATATGTCAGTACATTCATTATAATATAACCGAATCTTTAAAAAAATACTAGCTAGCCTATTTAGATACATACATTATATTTGCAGGTATATTTATAGTTACTTAGGATAGGCCTGCACTACTACTTATAGATTTTTATTTCAAAGAAATAAAAATACAAATCGAATCTAAAAGTAGGAATACTCGTACAGTAAAAAAAATTTTGGTTTTAAAAATGATTTTTTAGATTCGTTAGTTTGTAATTTCCATTTGTTCAAAAGAATTTCTTTTAAAATTTTTTAGACAAGTACTTAACTATTCAAAAGTATATACCTACATCTTATATAAGATGTAGGTGATAAGATGTTATAAGATGTTATTTTTGAATAACTCTGTATAATAGGACTTGAAATTTTCAGTTTTTTGGCAAGACATGTTGCATAAGTAGGTACATTCTGTCAAGTTCTAGAGAATTTAAAACCAAAAATTGAAGGCAGAGATGATTAGAGATTAAGGATTAGGATTTCTTGGAATAAAGTTCGATTTTAATCAAAATCAACCCCTTAAGAGTTCAAAACTTTTACATTACTTTACTTCACTTACCTTTTTTTAGCTTACGTAGTACGGATATACGGATATAAGGCATGGTTTGTACTAGAAAAGTCTTAGAAAAGTTGCAAAGATCAAAAATATACTACAATATTCATACTCGTACATTACTAATGGTAAGAAGTAGCTTCTTCTTATTACTATAAGTATCTGGATATGAATGATACATAATAATTTATAAATAAAAGAACTTTTTACAGAGCCTATACTATAAGTATCTGGATATGAATGATACATGATATTTTATAAATAAAAGAACTTTTTACAGAGCCTATACTACCATGTGAAAATACTTTTGATTTAGAAATTTAGAAATATAAAGACTTGCTTATCTATTTCGATTTCGATACGAGAAGCGAGACTTTACTTTTTTGGCAAAAATAATTGAATTATTGTAAGTATCTATTGGAATATTTAAAAATAAAATTTCGCTTGACCTTAACTAGTAAATTTTACATTATTATTATCTTGGTTTTATTCATTGAGCAACATTTAAATGAATTTACAGATTATCAATATGTCAGATATATGTAGGTACCCTATTTAAAATTTTGATTAAAACCCAATCAATCTTCGAATTTCAAATTTAAACTATTACTTTTCTTTCTTTCATTAACAATTGTATACAGATAGATACTAGGTAAATTGTATAGGTACATTACATTACATTTATAAAGCATTTTTTTTAAATTGTTTAATTTGTTTAATTAATATACCTACTTAATAAACTTGAGCATAATATTCGTATTTTATGACATAAAAGCTTCAAATATTCCATAAATAAATAATAATAATGAATCTACTACAATTTTTACTCTATCTTTAAATACCCTATATTATTTTTAGACGTGTTTTTTGAGTTAAGAAATGTCATTTTTTGAACACATTTTTTAAAATTTATTTTAGAAAATGGAAAATGCTCTGGGATTTGATGAGTCTATATGGATGATATTCATGCCATCGTATATACCTAAGTATATTGACATTTGACACGAAATTCCTTGAAAAATTGTACACTAACTACTTTAGATATGTATAAGTTGGACTAGAAGAGTAAAAGAAAAAGCCTTGAAATCAGTGGAAGAATCAGCAGGGGTAGGGTATAGAATAGAGGTATAATATTTATAAGGTGAAACATCAAAATAACATTACCTCGGGCATCACGAAACAAGGATTAAAAGTTCTCCATCAATACTTGAGATTATTCGAGAGACTTGAAGATTTCTCTTCAACAAATTCTCAAATACAGTTGAGAAATACATCCAGGACCCACCTACATACATTACATACATATATGTACATATAGTAAGTACTGATAATAATACTAGTAGATACTGTGTAGTAGTTTTAGGTATAGAATTTGAAGTAAAAGCAAAATAACTTTTTTTTTCCTTATACTACTCGTATCTACAGAATATAAGTAAGTAGTGAAAGCTCTAATCCTTCTTTTGTGTTGGTCCAGAAATTCTATTGTAGTTCTTAATACCAGGTATGATTTACAAAAGTAACTACAGCTGGATTTCTCTAGAAAGTATTACATCTCTAGATTAATTATGAGAGATTTCAAACAAATTTCTTGGAATTTTTTAGAAATATGGATTAATTTTACTTTTGAGTAAAACTATAATACGGATATTTACTAATTTGAACTGCTTAAATGTTAAAATTTTGACAAAATGGAATAATAATTATAGATTTTTTAAGGAAATGTAAAAATACGAGAAAAAAGACAAAATATTTTCAGAGTATTGACCAAATAAAATAAATATAAGTTTTAAGGTTGTTGAAAATTTTGAACAATTATATTTGTAAGGTGTAAGTAATTTACGCATTTTTGGACAATTTTAAGATCTAGGAAATGACTCAACTTGAGGAAAGGCTTGAATCAAGGCTTGAAAATTTGAATAAATAGATGCAAATCAATCCCTATTTGGACGAGAGACCTTATATAGGATACCAACTGTAAAATATTTGTATTGTTGTCGTCATTTTTTTTGCCTTTGAAAAGGATATTCGGTACATTATATCCGCATTAACATTATTATGATGATGGCATTTTCACTTTCCACTCAAGTCAAAGTCAAAAACTGAAGAGCTGTAAAAGTTGAAATTGTTATGAAAGAAAGAAAGAAAGAAAGAAAAATAGGGGATATTTGATACTCTTTTTAACTCAAAAACCCTCGAAAATAGAAAGAAAAAAAAATCCTTTCAAAGATTCAAAGATTGAGATTTTGACAATAATGTATACTTTAAACTAGATTGAAAGCTCTCAAACATGATTTTTACCGAAATTTGTGCTAGAAACTAAAGGTATTTACCGATATCCTATCAATGAATTCAAATTTTTTAAAAATTTCAGTCAACTATCAACTATCTCTAATATAATAGACGCTAAAAATTTCTAAAATCTTTGAAGCTTTTTTGCCCTTTCTAACTCTAAAATTCCATTCTTTAAAATTCAGACCTCTAGGTAAAATTAAACCTGCTAATTTTTGGGCGAGCGAAGCGAGCCCTTGTTATTCAACTTTGCTTGCACTTTGTTCATCTGTCTGTCTGTATGTCTGTCTGTATGTCTGTTCGCGGCATAACTCGAAAACTACTTGACCGATTTTAACCAAACTTGGTATGGAGGACC
>JAQIXA010004499.1:0-11244 GCA_034699045.1 Nanhermannia cf. coronata Gr-Ori-00579 | reverse complement strand
GTTTATGAGCAAAGAAATTTCGATTCCCCGACTCGGCCCCCGGGAGGGGGTGGGGGCCAGCGGGAAGTTTTTAGTGGAATTCGGTTACCGGGAAGCTATGCGGTTTTTCCAGGCCTGCCTACATTATAATGTATCCAGTACGTAATGTATAATATTATGTATTACAAAATTAATAATGTTTAGTACTATCTAGTACATACCTACTATTAGCTAAATTAGTTATTAGTAATATGTAATACAGAATATTTATCAAAAATTCTGTTTTGTATATCATATCAAACAATAAAGTATATGATGGTTAATGCATATAATATTTTATATTATATTCGCCCAGTTAAGATATATTTTGTTGTTTCTTATCCTAAAATATAAAATACAACCATAAAATGTTTTTAGGTATATTATATTACATACATAATTAATAAATTATAAAATACCTAATCTTTCTAGAGTTATTAGAAGCTAGATTGTTTTATTAGATAGATATTTATCATCATAGGATATTAGTATAGGTTTAGTAAAGGTATATAGTAGTAATGTGTAGTATTAAATTACAAACATGTGAATTACTGAAAAACAATTATAAGTAATTCCATTAAAATTTAATAAGTAGGTAGTTAAGTAGGGTACTTATAATTAATAATTCTAAGAATAAGTAGGGTACGACAAGTTATAAATAAGGTATTACTTACATGACTATGACTTATTCTTATTATGAATACAAAAGTTAACTACAAATTATATATACCCTATATTATATTATTTTATGTATTATTTATGTGTATTACATTGCATATTATTACTCTATCTAAATTTATTAAAAAATACTCTTAATTTAAATTAAATTATTTAATAAAGAAATTATAATTTTATAATTTCCAAAATAAATAACTGGTAATATTTACCAGTAATCTTAAATCTTAAAAAGTAGGGTACCTATATAAGTATTAAAAAAAATAATTAATAATTAATAATTATTTAGTTAAAATAATTTACTTCTGATTCTGAAACATTTTAACATTTAGCATTATCATAAATCAGATCATTTATTATTTTCATATCCAATCGAATCCAATCCAAATCCTTTAAAATCTACGGCAAGTACTAGCAAGTCAGTAGAGAGCAAAATTTGCACAAAATGACCAAAAACATATACAAAAAAGGTTTATAAATTTAAAAAATTCGCATTAATTTTTACAATTTTTACAAAAATTTGAGAAAAATGTATCTTTGTGATTGAGTGAGTACCCTTCCTATTCCTAAAAATAGTCGTTAATCTTCAAAATACATAAAAATATTATGTATGGAGTTATTAAGCTACAATTATTAATAGACTTTAAATAGAATAATATATAGAAATAGTAGGTTTTGTATGGATAAAAATCGTTTTTAAAAAACCGGGATCCCGGTTTTACGAAATTCTGATCTCGAAATCTCGGTTTTGCCAAGATCGAGCGGTATTGCATACCCTAATAGGTATATAGCCACGATATTTCCCTATATGAGTATTTTGTAAAATAGCTTTCAAAATCTCTGCTGAAATATTTGACATTTACTAGAGGTAATAATTTTGACAAATTTACATTCAACTTTCAGGTGATGGTAACCTACTGCTCTTGCAACAAAGAGGCATGTAACGGTGGACCCAAAATTGAAGCCATTTCAGTTGGAGCTCAACTTGTCCTTCTCATGGGTGGTGCAATGTTAATCAACCAAAACTTCCATCCCTAAAAGAAGAACTAAAAACTGCCCAAAAAATAAAAAAATAAAATTTGTCGAATTTAATAAATCTTAAATTCAATTTTAAAATGCTGCTAATACTTATAGGTATACTTAAATAAAATACATAGTACTATCTACTTACTAAACTTATTATCTAAAAAAAATAATAAATGAAATGTTCAATAGTGTGATGATGATGAAATGAATTGTAGCCCAATTTAAGTACTAACCATTATATTACATAATATATACTCACTTGTTAAAATAATTTTTAGAAAATTTTAAAGTATTATTGTTGACTATTATGCATTTGAAACCTTGTTAATTTTCCATTGTTTAATTATTATAATTCCATTTGTTAGACTTATATAAATTCTTTATTTTTTGATTATTTTTATTTTTTTATTAGTTTATTATACCTAGTTGTGCTTATAATTATGAATAAAAGCCCAAATTTTTAGTCAAAAAATTGAAAAACGTCAACTTATAAGTAAATGAAATTGAAATTTTTTTAAAAATTTTGAAATCATTTCGAATAGAAATATAGGTATGATTGTACACGTAAATATTAGGTGAATTAGAAATACGCCATTTAATTGAGCTATATTCAGTTTTTTAGGTCCTGTATAGAAATATTGGTCTGTAAAAATTGGCAGAATTTGGTGAGTTTTTTGCCATTTAACCCGGTCTAGTCGAACATTTTCGAAATCCGTTTTTTCCATTTTGTTTATTATCCCACAGTCTAGTAGGGGTCCGAAAATTCGGTCGAAATTCGTTCGAAAAACTGACCTGGTTTCCTGAAATTTCGAAAAAAAATTGCAAAAATTTCCATTTTTTTTAGCTAACTTGTTTTTTTGTGTATTTTATATCTAAAATTTTGAAATTTTTGTCAATTAGCATACCATAGCATATCCACTAGCATGTGGAACTAATGTACGTTCCTTCGATTGTTTAAATGGGAATTTTCCAGAAGGTGTTGAAAAATTTTTATAAAAAATATATTCAAATTGTCCTGTATAAGCTAGGCATGCAAAGTTTGAATAAAGTCCTTTTAAAAAACATCCTACAGAATCAAATTCTAGACTCATTTCTCGATTAATTTTTGAAAAAACTTCGTTTTTTGAACTTTTCAAAGTAGCATGAATTGCAGCACCTACAAAATTTTGATAAAAAATTCGACAAAACTATTACCTAAATATATAATTTTTAGAAATTTTTCTTAAAGAAGATGCCGGGTTTGAGATATTTTTGGGCCAAACGAGGAACTAAATATGACTTTTCCTATTTTGTAGCCCTTGAAAATGGGCTTCAAATATCTATTTAGATCGAGATGTTTAGATCGAGGCAAATATCTATAAGGACTTATTAGATATGAATTTTTGCAAAAATATATTGATATTTCTCAAATTTTCAAGGTATTTGGAGGATCTCGACCTAAGGAGGAGTTCTTTTAAAACTTTGACATATATCATTTGAAGCGGCTTTTCAAGGGCATTTGTTGCCCTTAAAAAGCCGCTTCATAAGATATTAAGTTCCATAGGATACTTACGCTTAGTTAGGTATTTAGTTAGTTTAGTTCTTATTTAGTTCCATATTTTGGCTCAAAAAATGTCCAAACCCGGGACCATACTTTACCAATTCCAGCTCTTTCAAGCCCAAATTTAAACTCGGATCTTTGAGTTAATTCTTCAAAAGTTTCAGGAGGTTTAGTCATTTCAGGGTAGATTAAAAAAGTGAATAATTTTGCTTTATAAAGTGTACTTAAAACGATAAGAAAAATTAAAAGTAGAAGGCAAAAAATTCTCGCTGTTTTCTTCTCAGTTAGAACAAGTCCTTGTTCAAAAATGGCACCGATTGTAAATTCAATAGTTTTTGAAAATTCCCACTGATGATTTTGTAAACTTTTTTCTGTTTTTGAGTATTTATTTGATAGAAGAAATATTGAGAAGAATAGACAATTTGTTAAAGCAAAAAGTGCCCAAATTTCTGAACTAAATGGGTTCAAAATTGTTTTATAAGAATAGATATTTTTGGGTATCCCAACTGTAAAGGCAAAGGCAGGGAAATAAAAAGGTTTAGAAAATCCGATTAAATGATATCTGGAAAATAATTGTCCAGTTATAAAGGCCAAATCAGCTCGGTCATAAAAGATATCGCCTAAAAATATTAAATTTTTTTATTGAATTTCAAACAAGGATTTAATTAACTACTAATTCTTTCAATTTGAAATCCTAGATATCGTAATGTATTCAAATGAACGAAAACTAGGATTTCAAATTAAAAATTGAAAAAGATACAACTATCTATATTATCATTGTCAGTAAAAATTTTGTTTAATTTTGATTAGACAATGTTAAAATATATCAGCTTTAGGGATAAAAATCTCTGTAAAAATCAACCTAAAGTTCCAACATAAGTTCCATTAGGCAATTTATATCCGGTAATTCCACCACCAGATGATTTCATCAGGTCAAAGGTCAAATTAAATCTTGAGCAAATTTCTTCTAAAACCAATTTTTGATGACCTCTTAAGGCAAACCATTTACCATTTTTTTCAGCAATTTCAACTGTAAAGATTGCACTTGTTGGTGCTGAAACTCGAATTTTTCGACCTTTAAAATTTTTCAAAAGATCTGGAAATAAATCTTGAACTTTTATCGATTTCAAAAAAATTTCAAAATTTGAATGTTCAATTGCCAAATCCTCACCAGGCCAAGGGAAAAATTGCGAATAAAATGATCTTATCCCCATTTGATCTTTGCAAAATAGTAATTTAAACTTGATTTTTTGTAAGAATGGAATTTTTACAAGCTCTTGTAGAATTCCAATAGGAATCTGTATAAAATAATAATCTTCATCTTTACGAGTTATTGGACCCAATCTAGGAGTCAATGTATAAAAAAAATCTTGAGAAATTTTTAGAATTTCATCAACTTTTTTCATCAAATTCTTTAAATCTAAATAGATAATATTACACCATGTTGTATACTTGTATCTTTCATTGTATGAGGATAAAGGTATCGACTGGTTAACGTAGAAAATGACAAAACTTGGGTTTTCAAAAAGTTTCACTAGACTCAAGTGGAATTCTTCAAAATTTTGAGAATTTTTGTAATTTAGAAATACAAAATTGCAATCAGTTGAGAATTGAAATTCTATAAATTTTGATAAAATGTTGAATATAAACAGATCTGATGGCAGTAAATGCATAATTACTTTAACGATAATACCTATGCTAACAAATTTCAAGTAATTTCAACTAAAATTTTACAAAGCTGATACCATTTACTTTGTAACTGGATACTGGATTGTGATTTTGAATAATTCAAATCAAAATTGGCCACAACTTAAAGTGCTAAAAAAGTTACTTTTTATTACTAGGATAATTCGTTCTATGTACTTATGCTGTAAATACTTACAGTAGGGTAGTATTTATACTTACGACTATACAATTACGATATCTAATAGTAAAAAAAAACAAGCAAAGTGCATTTAAATTGCATGTCAAATTCATATAAACGAACTAGGAATATTTAAAATCTAAAATTAAAAAAAAAAGATTTATATGTCCGATTTTAAATTACAGAATTTCTATCCATATAATTTGAGTATGGACTAAATCTGTAAAACCATAATATATAAAGTACCCTATAGATACGGAGTATTGGTTTGGATTTTGTCTGAATTTACATAAATGTACCTATTACCTAAGTACAATATATAAAATGAGTCGAAAGTCGAGCTTTTTACAGCTGATTTTAATTTTGATAACCAAATATTTGCAGTATCTCAATATGTTAATTTATAGATTTTATGGATGTTGGTATTGGTTGATATTGGCTATTGGTTTCAGAGATTTTTGTCATTATTTGATTTGGTTTTGATGGAATTAAGTCCTAGAATCCCAATAATTTTGAACAAGTCTTCAATTTTATGCTAAAATATATACCGATATATCGATATCTATAAGTTTCCTGATAATTTCAAACCTCTATAGGCAGATATCTTTTAATAACTATCAAATTTCGATTAAAATCTCCATTTATGGTTAAAGATATTTCAAAAATTAAGAAATCCTTGATCTTGATATTAACATTAATAAAGATGGTCAAATTTATATCTGAAATTTTGAATTTATTATTTAACATTGACTTTCAATGGTAATCAAACAGGTCGACAAAATCTTGTAAAATTTTAAACAATTCTTCAGACTTTAAAATACACAAAGGGAATTTTTCAGCACATTTTCTTGAATTTTCAAAATTTCCCACTTCTTCAGTACTTAAAAGAGCTTCTTGGTACACGTGGAAGATTGTCCTTTCTTCAATAAAAGTTAAATTTTTGTCAAATTTTAAATCCCTGTGAGATTCCTCCTGCTCTTTCCTAGACTTATAATAATAATAAATTAATCAAACAAAGATTCTAAATCTTGAAAAAAAATTTCAAAATTTTTGTAAATGTAACATTTTTAACTTATTTTTTCAAAAATGCAAAAAAAGCTTTGTAGGTTTTTGGAATTTTGAAATTTTGATCAAAATTTGCTCGATTTTCGAATTCACACAAAGCACGAATGAAACAATCATGATGGTCGATTTTTCTCAAAACCTAAAACCAAAATTTATCAAAAATTTTAAATATTGTTGAAATTTTTCAATAAAAGTAGAATATAGCCGTCCTTTACCTTTAGAGTATCTTGTAGAAAATTTTGTTTTGAATGACATTGTGCATATTTTTTATAATTTTTTGCAAAAATTGATAAATACAATGGCTTGCTACTAGATAGATCTCGTCTGATTCGATTTTCAAATGTGATTTCAATCGGTACAAAATCATAAAATGAGAGTAATAAAATCTTCAAAATAAAAATAAAATTAAAATTTTTAATAGTTATTAGGGGTAGATTATGGATAGTTCGGTCTAGTTTTCAGTTTTTCGGGCAGATATGATAAACCTAATATGTATAAAGGCCAGAATGCCTATTAAAACCCAAAGATATCCTTTCAAAAACGGAACTATGTCTAATCTACCCCTAATTTACCTATTAATATACATTTTTAAGGAAATTAGATAGAATATTTTAGACTTACCTCAATATAAACGAGTATAAAAAAGACACCTTCTATAACCAAAATTTTCAAAGATTATAGAATTTTAAGAAACAGAGATTTTAAGAAAAATTTGGAAATTTTGGAAAAATTTGAAAATTACCATAAGGTGTAAGTGGATAAAACCATTTTAACGTAACACCCAATATGGAAATATCTGTGAACATTATCTTTACAAATTTCAAATAAACAAAATTTTCAAGTTTTTAAAATCCTTAATTTTGAGTTCTAGAATAAACAGTAGGGAAGTAATGTCAAAATTATGATAATTTTGACTGTAAATTTCTCCATTAACCAATTACTAATTACTATATAAGTAGAGTCAAACTTGGTTATAACGTCTAATTGTAGCATTTCACACTGTATCTTATAACTATAACGTATACCTACCTTAAGTACTCACAATTATCACTGTAGGCTGTAGGTAATATTTCGATCTCGACTTTTTCAAAAGAAAATTTTGTAAATTATTTTAGTTGCAATAGGCATACCTATATCGTTTTAATGTTCCTTACCTACTATGTATGTCGTAATTGGGTGACGATATAACGAGATTTGACTCTATTATCTTAAAATGCTACTACCTAAACAGAAGCAAATTAATTAAGACATTTTGTAACTTGTTAAAAATGTACCTGTAAAATACGTAAAAATAGATACTTAAAATCTAAACTCTTTAAAATCTAAACCTAACCTATCTACTGATATACCTAATACCTACCTAATTACAATTTGAGTAATACAATTATGTAAAATTAAAATATCTAAATTATATACTATTTCCTCCTAGTTAAGTAATTATAATTTTTTTAATTTAAAACAAGCTATAAATCTATTAACATCTACTTTATGTATTTTACTTGGAACTATCCTTAAATACTATTCGTACTTGGGTACTCTATATCTTTGAATTACCATTATAATAATTATAATATGTGTCTATGTGCCTAAATAAGTGCAAATTATTTAAAAAAGTGCTTTTTTAGAATTTTAACAAAATATTGAATACATTTATTTCAATGGAAAAATATAAAATTTGATGTACCTACAAAAATTGGAATATAAAAACTTGGAATATATCACTCTTATTATTTCGTAGATTACGTTTAAAAAAAAGTAAATTGAGCATTTAAAAATTACCTACTTTATATTGATAAGATATACCTAATGATAATACAAGTATTTGGAGCATCCTGGCTTTTCATTGTCGACCACATAAATGTCTCGACCTTGACCTTTATTTTTATCTCGACCTTGACCTTGACCTTTACCCTGAATTGACCTTTTATCTGAATCGGGAACAAGATTTGGAAATTTTTTCTTTTTTCTTGCAACTTCAACGACAACATCTAAAAAAACGAGTCGATATTATGATTATGTTTTATATGATTTCTTTTTTAGACAAATGTTGACATAATCAGAATTATGTCATCTTATCCTGAGTATGAGTTTAATAGTTGATTAAAGATTAGGAATAGTTTTTGATATTTGAAAAGTATGATTTTGTCTGATCCAGTTGAGATTTCGAACTGAAATTTTTGTCCCGAGATAGCCAAGATATTCTCAAACATTCAGTTCACGATCTCAAGCAACAACTGATTTATCCGAAAACAGACTTTTCTTTCAAAAAATTTCCAAACTACTACCTATTTACTCTTAATATACCCCAAGATTCTATTATAATTACCTATAATCAACAACGAATATTTATACGATAATATCACCTTTCGATTGAGCAACAGCAACTTGCTGATTTTTCTGATTTTTCTGAGGAACTTGATTAACTCCAGGATTGCTGAATGGATTTGGATTATCCGTGACGAACTGGTGCCACTTGGCATGGATGAGATGGTCATCTCGATTATTGAAGCACTTGAGGCATATGTGACAAAGAACCCAGTCTCCTTCAACTTCATATCTCTTTGAATAAAGCTGCCTCTCTGAAGCCAACTTCCTTCGTCGAATCCCCGCCATTTTCTCCTGTCTTTGACGCTTCAATCTCTCCTTCTCTTCAGGTGGCAAATGAGCTCTCATGTGACACATCAGATGACACTTTTTGACAAATACTCGATCACAAAGTTCACAACCGAATGGTTTATCTTGATTAGCTTCAACTACTTGAGCTTGATTTTGACCACCATCAATTTGGTTTGAATCATCAGAACCATCAAGTTGTTGTTGATTTCCTGACTCATTCAACTCATCAATTGAATTATTCGAGGATGGTTCAATCTCTGAGAGATCATCGACAAGATGCTGTGTTGTTACTTCTGCTCGTACTGAATCATTTTCACTTGATTTTGAATAATTTTTCAACATTTTGAGCAACTCTTCATAATCGATATATTCATAGTCGCCCATTTTTTAAAAGATTATTTCTTTTCTTGTTCTTGCCAAAATTAGTTTTAAAATTGAAGAACATGCATACTTGTCCAAGTTTATTTAAAATACAGGGTAACTAAGCAATTTGAAAAAAAAATTAGATCTCTTTAGTTTAGGGTAACAAGATTCTAATTTTGAGATAAAAAAAATCTTAGGCACCATTTCAATAAATAAACCTTTGACCGATTCATAAAATTTTGAATTCTTTTCAATCATCCATTCGACCCGATTAAAGATCATCAAAAACTCTTCCTGCTCACTGGTAATCCTAAGTGAAACAAGAGTTAAAGCAAAACTCAAATTGAATTAGAAGATATCCTTTCATTAGATTTGATTAAATAAGATTGGATGCCAAATAAAGATTGAATACTTGGAGCACTTGAGAAAAATTCTACATAGGTGCTATTATTCTTATTAGAAAATTAATCTACCCTATGCCTAATGAAAACTGTAATTAATTTCTAATTTCTAAAAAAAAAATGAAGTCTCGATTAATTTTTTGTTTGCAGAAAAATTAACGATAAGTACCTACTGCCTACTTCTTAATTAAAATCTATAATATTTTTTCTAACTAATCCTAATACCTAAGTATAATATTAATATGTATTTTATTTGTATAAGTTTTAATTTACGTAGGTACCTAACCTACTTAATAAAGAAATCCATATTTTAAAAATTGGAATCGGAAAAAACATATTAGTAAAATCTTTATTTTGATTATTGAATCGAAAAGTAATGAATTATTATAAAATCAATATTATAAAATACTTTAAATGGGTTTAGAAAAATATGAAATTAATTGAATTGATATAAGAAGGCAGGTTATATAATAGATTTTAAAGTATCAAAATCAAATAACTAATATTAATAAGTTTTTTTTTCATATTTTGTAATAAGTAATCAATAACAGAAATGTTAAAATCAAGGCTTGACTTTTTTATATTTCTTACTTCTTTTCTTTTTTGCTTTTTTATCTTGATCTTCACGTGGATTAGGATCATTCGTTGTAATTTTTGATTTTATTGCTTGCTTGAAAGGCAAATTTTTGTCAGTCTTTAAAAATTCAGGCACAATTTCAATAAGGTCTAAAAGTTTTTCATTCAGTCCATCCTCACCTTTGACCGACTCATAAAATTTTGAATTCTTTTCAATCATCCATTCGATCAGATTGAAGAGATTAAAGAGAATTTTTTGAACAATCAAAAATTCTTCTTGCTTACTGTAATGCTGAGTTAGTGAAACAAGAGTTAAGCAAAACTCATATTGGTCTTGAGAATCAGTAGCGAATTCATCATTTTTCATTAGATTGGTCATGTACAGATCAAATACTTGAAGAACATGAGAAAACAAGGCACGATCTTCAATAGTAAATTGTGCAAATAAAATAAATTCACGCATAAATGCAGGAAAAGTACCAAATGAATATTTGAAATCATCTCTTGTGTCAAAAAGTAATTGAAGAAACTCCAAGACTGAAATAAAATTAATAAAAATTATTGATTACCTAAAGTAATAATAATAAGATATAAAAGCATGATTTTGACCTCAATTTTACATATTAAATAGTAAAATGTATAACATAGGTCAAAACATAGTTCTAGGCTTTCTAGATTCTAGACTTTTAATAAAAGATCATAAAATAGCATTATTAAATTAATAAATATTAAATATTGAACAAACCATCTGCCCATTCTTCTGATGACAAATTGACCATCCAGTCCAAAGTTTTGGGGAGTATTTTTGAATAACTAGAATCAATTTTAGCATCTTTTTGTTCTAATCGTGTTTTAATAAACGGTCTTGCTGCTGGAGATCGAACATAAAGTAGAGCATAACTGAAAGAATCCATTGCTTTAATCTTTTCTGCAAAATCCTTTGGATCACTAATCGCTAGTTTATCTTTATTCAGAGCAGGTTCTTGTTCTTGAATGAATCTCTGAAGTCGAATACATTTATTGCGAATTTTACAAAGTGGTATAAAATTCAATCCTTTTGCAAAAATATAACTTTGACATTCAATCCTATTAAACAAAAT
>JAQIXA010004498.1:0-11244 GCA_034699045.1 Nanhermannia cf. coronata Gr-Ori-00579 | reverse complement strand
ATTTGACATCCATTTAAACAGAAAATTGACCTTTAACCCCGGAAAATTGGGTTAACTTGAGAAATTTTCAACGCTTTGCTCGCACAATTTATAATCAACTTCTTGTGAGTTGATTAAAGCCTACTTTAACTTTTAGACCGACTACATTTTCTAAATAAAACATATTATGTAATGACCATATTTTTTAATATTTTTTCAGAACAAACTGTATTGAAATTACAAGGGAAAAAGGCTATCTGTGATCTTTGTGGGCTCACTGTAAATCAACCTTATTTAAAAAGGCATTTGAAAAGTCATGAGAATAATACTGGACCATGTGCCTGTTCCATTGACAATTGTTGGAAAAGATTTGAAAATGAGAGGTCACTTAAAATTCATCAAAGAAATCACTACAATCCAAATCCCAAAATGAATTTTAAATCTGGACCAAAAAGTAGCAAAACATTTTTGAACAAAATGTTAAATAGTGTATAGGCATCTACAAACACAGTACTGGGTGATTTCTAAAAAAAATTGAAATAAATAGAAAATTTCTATTTCTATTTCTATGCAGAGTATGTAAAATATTTAGAGTGCGATCTAATCGACTTCGGTTTTCTTCTTATGATTATATTTATATCGGAAAATAATCAAAAATATTTTTTAAGCATTATGATTGGTTTTTAAATGTTAAATAAAATACATACCCTTTCTAATATGCATGTGAAGTGAACCTGCTAGTTTTGTTCATGTTTACAAAGCAATCAATCAGATTCCAGAAATCGTTCATTTTATTGTGGATTTAGAAAAAACTGGATTGATAATTTAAATTTCGCTAAATTTTACAAGATTCTACAGCAAAAAGAAATATTTTTATGGGCCAATATTCCTATCTAAGGTAATTGGAAAACAGAGAAAAAAATCTTAAATTTTCACTTTTTTTGAGGATAGGTACACTTGTGAAAGTTCATATATTATATAAACTTGTATGTATAAGTAAAGGCATAATAATTATGTAATTATAGACCTAATTATAAATAATCTGTGCTTGAAATTTTTGCGATATTTGTAAAACGATATCGATAATTTAAAATCCGCAAATTTTATGTAGGACACTTGATAGCAAAGAGAAATACTATTATGGACCAAGGTCCTCATCTTGCTAATTGGAAAACAGAGAAAAAATTCTTAAATTTTAAATTCTGTCAAACCCTTAAAAGTCTATATTTGGATGAATGGTATTGTCTTATGAAAGTCCAACTTGAGATCAAAATTAATATTGTTAGGTTGGACGATGTTGATAATCTTTCATATTTATTAAGATAGTTTTTGTTCCATGATGTCCTATTTTAGTATATCTCCGTATTTTAATCAATATTGCCCCATAGGATATTGGCCCATAAATTACATTGGTTTACTTTGTTAGTCTCATTACGAAGTGCACTTGAAGGTGGAACAGTTGGATTTGAATCAATAACTTTTTGATAACAGAGTCCTATGTCGTATCTATCTCTTATGGGTGTTTCATTAAATTTTATGTTATTTTAAATATTAAAATGTGTCAAATACTTGGTACAAATTATCTCATTTTATGTCACCACTTCCTTTGTACCCTATTTTACCATTGGTTTATATAAAGACCGTTTAATCTATTTGGTATTTTTGATTGTCAAAGTGAACAATTTTTTTTAAAATTCAACTTTAGAAAAATCTATATTTTTCTAATAGTAAGAGAAGAAAGAAAATTAGTAAATTTGCTGGATTAGTTATAGTACTATACCTATAGGTAATTTGCAAGCGAATTTTTTTAATTCTGTTAGGTTAATAGCAAAAATAGAGTGAATTAAGCCTAGTATTTATTTAACTAGTATTAAGCCCAAAATTATTTTGGACTCTTAATTAATTAGACTTTATAAAATGTCAACTAGGATATTATGTAACTAGGATTATGTAGGAAGTAAATGCATATTAATTATATATAGAAATATAACCAGTGTTGGAAATTTTTGTAAATTTTAGAAATCGGAATCGATAATTTAAATTTTTCTAAATTTTTCATAGGATACTATAGCCGTGAGAAATATCCTTTTGGAACAAAATCCCTATCTAGGTAATTTGGAAAGCAGAAAAAAATCTTAAGTTCTAAATTTTTTTTTGTGAGTAGGACAACTTAGGAAAGTTCATATAATATACGAACTTGTATGTATAAGTAAATGCATATTAATTATGTAATTATAAATATAACCAGTGTTTGAAACTTCCGATTTTAGAGAATCCGGAATTGATAATTTAAAATTAGCAAATTATTTCTAGGACACTTGATAGCAAAATGAAATACCATATATGGAACAAGATCCTCATCTAGGTTATTGGAAAACAGAGTAAAAATACTTTAATTTTAATTTTTTTAAGGGTAGGTACACTTAGGAAAATTCATAGTATATGAACTTTTAAATGTAAATTAAAAACCGGAATCGATAATTTTTGCGATATTTGTAAAACGATATCGTTAATTTAAAATCCGCAAATTTTCCATAATATACTTGATAGCAATTGATAGCAAGGTTTTAACTAAAAAATGTCATTACCATAATCTATGACCTTTTTAATTTTGTTGGTATGACCTCCTTCTTTAAATTCGATTTATGAGTCAATTATAACAATATACGAACTTGTCTATATAAGTAAATGCATAATAATTAGGTAATTATAAATATAACCAGAGTTGGCATTTTTTTGTGAATTTTGGAAATCGGAATCGAAAATTTAGATTTCGCAAAATTTTTTATAGGATAATACTCGTAAACCAATTAGAAATATATTTAGGGTACAAGATGCCAATTTAAGGTAATTGGAAAACAGAAAAAATTCTCAAATAACTTATTTGAGGGCAGTATACTTAGGAAAGTTCATATAATATACAATCTTGTATGCATAAGAAAATGCATAATTATTGTAATAACTAACCAGAATTGGAAATTTTTCTTTCCGATTTTCGAAACACCGGAATCGATAATTTTAATTTCGCTAAATTTTCCATAGGATACTATTGCAATGAGAAATATCCCATTGGTACAAGATCCCTATCTTAGGGAATTATAAAACAGAAAAAAATTTTTAAATTCTATATTATATGATCCAAAGTTGACAATTTTTGTGATATTTAGAAAACGGAACTGATTATTTAAAATCTTGTACATGATACTAGATAACAATTAGAAATACAAATGAGTCTAAATCTCTATAATTGGAAAACAAAGGAAAATTTTTAATTCAAATTTTTTTTACTGTTTTAAGGTACTTTTAAGTACATATAGTAAATAAACTTGTATGTATAAGTAAATTCATACTAATTATGTAATTACATATAAATAAAACCAGTGTTGGAAATATTTGCAATTTTTGGAAAACAGAACTAATTTAAAATTTACAAATTTTCTCTAGGACACGACAGCAAGTATATGGCTAAAATATCTGTTAGCCAATAATATACCCCGATTATATTCAGTCACAACAAAACATAAGTTGTTTTTATGCTATAAGTCAAAATCTATAAATCCTTTTATCCCATTTTTTGTGAGAGCTCGACTTATTTAGGTACTTATAAGACAATTTTGTGATTTGTACATTACTAGGTTTTTACAAATTTTAATTATTCTTAATTTGGATTTTAAAATACTTCCTTTATATCACAATATTTTGATCTTACTAAAAATAAATATACCTAAAGTACACACATTTGCTATTATCGAAAAGATTTTACTAAACTGATGCTAAATAAATCTTATATACACTTGGTATACGGTATACCATATTAAAATAGAATAGAATATTAAAAGGGAACACCAATTTATCAGTTTAATTACAAGGTTTATTTATTCAGTAAATTCCAGTATTTTATTACCTGATTAAAAAATTATTTAAATTACTAGTTCTAAAAACAATTACAGAGATACATAATTACCTGTACTACAGATAGGTAATACTTAATTAAATATTATGAATAACATGAATTAGTAATTAAATGAATTGTGGAGATTAATCGGGGGTAACAATGGGGAATTCATAGCTAGAATATGCAATAAAAATGTCGATGGTTCGTTCCAAAATACTCATGTAAAAAGTCCCCGTTGTCGATTTTTTAAATTTGAAAAAATTTCCCACATATACCGAATTAGGTTTAAAGGCATGTAGTTCTTTCTTGACAGCCTTATCAGAACCGGCAGCTATTTTCCATTTTTTAATCCTTTTTTTGCTAATTTCATAAAATTTTCCAAATTGTGGGATAAACACAAAGATCATGGTGAGGAGGACTGCTAGCAGGGTTGGCAGTGCAAAGTAGTAAGGGAAATAAACAGGGTTGAATAACTTAACAGACGCAAAAATCGTAACTGAAATTCCAAAGACCAGAAAAATCAAAGATGGCGGTAAATATTTGTGTGTAAATACATTCACTACCGAGAACATAATCCTTTCTGCAGTATAACAATCCATAGTTTTATTCAATTTTTCTGGAGAATTATTTTTATCCAGGAAATTGCTTTGTAAAAACGCAAATTAGCAAGTTATTGAGCGAGCGATGTGAGCCCATATATAACTATTCAAATTTGCTTGCACTTTGTATGTCTGTTCGAACTTGAAAACTAATGAACCGAACGAATTTTAACCAAATTTGGCATGAGTGATCCATGCAGGGTCTAGATGTGCCATTTTGACAAAGGTTCAGATTGCCCTTGTGGTTTAGAGGACCATTTCCTCGTGTTAATCAAGTGGGAAAAATCGAAAATGAGGTTTAGGCTGCTTAAGGGTAATCGATAAATGAGATTCTGAATTTGATATCCTTTTGACCAAGGAGTTACGTTTGACCCGCGGGAGTTGACCTTTGAACCCAAAAAATGCCCTAACTTAAGTGGTTCTAGAGGTTGTCGATGACGGAGATTCAGAATTTGGCATCATTAAACCAGAAATTTCCCATTGACCCCAGAAAATGGGGAAACTTGAGATTCCTTAATCGCTTTGCTCGCCAATTTATAATCAACTGCTAAAAAGCTATTATTTATGCCCATATATGTACATAGTTTAATTATTTACCACATGAGCTCAGCCCATTTGTAGAATAAAAGTCCTGAGTATATGATGAGGCTGCAGAGTAAGAATGGTAGAATGGAGCTAGATGTCGCTAAATAAGTTTCAAACAAACCCCATAAGGCATTTAATATTAAATACCGTGGTTTGTCTCCATCTCCCGCAAAATTTATTAAATATCTCGAATTATTTGAATAAGCGAGGAAATTTGTGATGGCAAAAAAACCATTTAAAAAACATCCGAAATAGAGAAATTTTACAAATGACTCGATGCCTTTGTGAATTTTTGGCCTAATTTTGAGTTTATCTGACAATTTTTTAAAAATATATTTAAAATACATATAAAAAAATCATTTAATGTGGACAGTGTTGGCAACCTGTATGGACAGTTGATATTGTGGACACCTTATTAAGACAATTTAAATTACTTTCAAAAATTATATCATTATCATATCATTTAATTAGGTAATTCCTAAGTTAGTCATCAAAATATCAAAAAATTTAAACAAAATTAGAAATTTTAAACATTGTAATTAAAGGCTCATAAATTAGAAAAAAAATTTCTTACAAGGAAAATTTTATTTGCATCATATTAATTAATTAATTCAAGTTATATTACTGTCAACATTTTACCACTACTGATCCTAAATAAAATAAAATAAATATACATATTTGACTTTACCTATTAAATAATTTTCATAAAATACACCCGAATTAACCAAATAGATTACAATTTCTCCATCGAAACAAACTGACAGGGTCAAAATGATCGAAATCCCATATAGACAAATATACACAAAGTTTGTGAGTAAATTCGTTGATGGCTCATTTTCTTCGGAATTTGTCATTTTGAATGTTTGGTAAATGAGATTTGCCAGATTGAAACATTTAACCATGACAACTATGTGCCACAAGTTCATTTTTGTTCGATTTTTTGAAAAAATTAGCAAATTTTTTTTAAAGTCCCATTCGAACGGGGTGGCCAAAAATGGCTCGCCCAATTTGATAAATGGAATCGCGTAGTATTTTAGAAATCCGTAAAAGCTCATTTTAAATTTTCTAAAAGTTTGATGAAAATTTTCAATCATCTAAACTAGGACTTATTATTTTAAATAAAATCTGGCATTTGATTTAGATTTAATATGATTTTGTTCAAATATTAAATAAATTGATTTTAAATTACTATAAAATTATTAGTTAAATAGATGGAAATGTATATGAAAATAAGTAAATTACCTTGGTATTCATTTTAGCTAAAATAAATACCTACGTAGTTATACCTACTCTATTTAATTTAGGTACCCTACGTGTTTAAAGGAAAGCAAATATCATGCTATATTGAATATTGTCTATGTATATAATAACTTTAGATTCTTAATATATTTAAGCAAATTGTTTTATAAATGACAAGAATTTAAATATAAAGCAATTACGGACCACAATTACTATTTCAAAGTTCAAAATTTGCATTTTACTTGTAATCGATTGTATTTATATTTACTAATCTGTGAAGCCTTTATATATTTTTATGTACTTTATGTAAGTTATATAAAAATTTCATCAACTCAGCAAATGTTTGCTTAAAGATATATAAACCATTATAAATTAAACTTCACATTTTAATGAACCGAATTTGAAATGTTTGCTTAAAATTTTGATTTGGTTCGGTTATATATTTATGATTCTGATTAGTTATACATAATTAGTTTGATTTGAGGATTGAAGCATACGATGCACTTATGATTATATAAAGGTAATACCCTACCTAATAAAAAAGACAAATAAATTCTGAACTTTTGGTAAAACTTGTGAGGTCGAGTGACATCTACAATGGAAATTGCATTTCTTCTGAGCAAGTCCTAGGACCCCTTTAATTTGATTATCGAGAAAATATCTAGTACCATTCAGGCCTACTATTCTAATCAGAACATTTAAGACGGTCCTTTGGGTAATCTTTGGACCCTTGTATATCTGAGTAATATCCTCAGGATTTGCTCCCTTGAACCCCAAAGATCGTGCATGTTCGACGATGAAGACAGAACTCTAACCATAATACAAAGTATACTTGTAATCTGCCTCAATAAGCTCAAGAAAATTGCTATATTTTCTACCTGTAAAAGGCAGCATCAGTTAACTCACTACAAAGTTCTCATAGATGGCACTCAAAAATGTTGAACTGAAAATCTAGATTAGAGTAATTAATTTAAATTTCTGTATAGTAGTACCTTGTTTCAAAAGAATAAATATATTCATAATTAAATGATGGCTTAAAAGATCACACTTTTGGCCGCTTTGCCAGAAATCGAGAGTTGAGATAATTATAAGGATCATAGCAATAGTTATCCAGATATAAGGGTCAAAGGGTGAAATTATAAAACTCCAGTTGAAGACATTAAAATCCACAGTTTTCTTTTTACAATATGCAAACAAATAGTTGAGGTCAGTTTCATATAGGTATAGCCAAGAGCTACAACCAGTGAGGATTCAATGGGAAATGAGATCATGGTACGCGAGATTGTATCATGGTATGTTACATATGTTCGACTAATTGTATAAATATAGTGGTTAATCAAAATTGAGAAAATTATAATTTGAGGGACTGATTTCTGTAAATCTGTGAAATTTTTATAATAGTAAATTCTATTATAAAATTCCGGATAACTTGTCTCATAGTCTAAAAATATTCAATATTACATATTTGAAAATTTCGATGTATTCAAATCAATGAACCTAGTACCAGCTGGACATGTTTGACAAAATGAGATAAAATCGATTTCCATAAAATATGAATAATTTCGAATTATAAGTGTCATCATAAAGATATTTCCAAGTTTTGAGAAATTCAGGAAATTCCTGGTTTTCTCCGTAAATAGATACAAAAATTGTGTATTTTGTCATTAGCCAAACAAGGTTCGAAATAATCCACAATTTAAATTCTTCTCTATTATGATTTACACTAATATGCAAAGTTTTCAAAAGATTTCTTCTAAAAATGATATTTTCCCAAGAATAATCATAATTTGAATGATTAAAATTGCTTAAACTTAATAGAATTAGAATAAAATTTGATTTCACAAGTTTGGATATCAAGCTTTCAATAATGTTTCTATTTATATGATTGAAATCTGACTGAAATTTTGTAATTTTATAAATTATTGTTCGAGGTTCCAAGTCAAAATTTCCAAAAATCTGTGAAGTATTTACGAGATTGTGATTCAAATTCATGAATAAAATATCCAATGTGATGCTCGTAATATAGGCTTATTAAGAAAATACAATAAATTCCTTTTATGGTCCATTTTGTAAATAGATATCTTGGGGTTATAATGAGCTTTTTCTAGCCTTTATATTTTTGGGTTTAATATGAAAAGACTTGGCCAAGTAGATTCAAATATGAAAAATTTAGAAATTATGATTAATGGCTTTTAATACTTTAATAAGTATATGAATAGACGTATGTATATTATATAGAATGATTGTAATATATTTAGGATAAGTAGGGTACAATTACTTTAAAAATTGAAATTTATTCAAGTTGTACACTTAAAATTTAAGACGTTATATTGATATAGGTACGATTAAAATGACCATTATTCTATTTGAAATAAATAATTGTTGCCAATACACAAATAATTAATAGGGTACTATACTAATGATAGTATAATATTATAATAAAGTACTTTGTGTTTATCATAGTAATATATATATAGATGTATCACTTTACAAGGGAAATTTTTTAAACAATTTTCTAATTTTAATTAAATCACATGTATTAAAACTTGTTTAGGTACATATCCAACATATTAATTGTTACAAGTACAGAATATTAAAGATTATTGTACCTTATTTATTAATTTTAGTATAAAATAGCTAAATAATTATACTTTGTGTCATACAGTATATATGTATATTTCTGAAAATTTTCAATATTAAATTACAAATATACAGACATTCAAACATAATTTGGTTAGCCAAAACTGTATAAAACTTAAAAGTAAAAGACATACACATGGTTCAAATAACAAAAGTATTCTGAATTTAACTTCCCAAAGAAATATAAGACAACAAGAGAGGGTCAGTACTAAGTACATAATAAAAATAACTTTAATTTGAGAATAAAGTGACAATTTTGTAATTGTTTTACTGTGGTATAAATCCACTCTTCCCAATTTTGAAGCGTAATGTAACTCGCTGAACATTTGTTCAAAATAGTTGCTAAATTTCGCTAAAAATTCAATAAAACCCGACTCCAAAAGCCAGTTATATTTCTTAAGAAATAAATGACTTGCATGTCCAAGAAAATAAATTTTGCTTTCAGTCTCCCGGTAGAGGTAATTGGGTAATGAGAAACATTTAACTCTCCGCTTATTTTTAAGCACTGTCCCAGTAATTAAATATTTTACTAAATTTTTTTTGATATGCCTTGCTATTTTTTTAATACCCAACAAGGACATGTACAGCTCATAAGTGAGCTCACTCAAATTCACCCCACCCTCAATTTCCACTACATTTTCTAACCCACGTTTATCAATGAATTTTCTCAGCACTCGAGTATAACTAAGATTAATACGTTTTGAATCAAATTCTCCATTTAAAAAAGAGAATTTGTATCCGCCGTCTAAAAGCTGGTCAATATTTTCATATAAAATGGGTTTATGGGGCAAGATGGAATAACTTGTAATATATGTTTCATAGAAGAAATTAAGTAGTGTACAAATGAAGAGCCAAATAACTAAAAGTAACTGATATCTTCGAATTTCATTTCCATTCTCTTTCAGTGTAAACCATAATATTTCAAGAAAAATTTCTAATTTTCGAAAATATTGCATTCTTTTGTAAACTTGTAAAATTGTTAAGATTCCAGTTGTACAAAGAATACATATCCAAATCCAGAGATCAAAAGGACTATACAGGTATGAGCCGTTTAATGCATTATCATATTCTACAGTTTTCATACAGTAGACTGGATAATCTTCAAAAATCTCTCTTGATAGAGAATACACCATAGCTTTATTAATGCCAGGTGGTAAATATTCAAGAGAAAAATTTTTAGTTTGAAATACAATATAACTTTTAAAATTTATATTGTCTAAATTATATCTGTTTATAATACCCTGTGAGAAATTGAAAGATTTTATTAATTCTGAAAAAATTATCAAATCTGGTGTTGATTGATAAATTGCGATTCTTCGCCTGTGGGGCGATTTGTAGTGAAAATAAAGTAGTTCATTAGGGCCACCTACATAATTTGTGAACATGTCCACTGGCATTTCATTCCCATTTGTGTCCAATTGATTAAAAATATAAAAAATAAAACGTAAATTGTATTTTTCTAATCGATATTTATAAATATCGGACCCTGGAGAACAGGATTGACACCAAAAATGGAATTTTTCTCGCCAAAAGAAATTTTTTTTAAAATTATATTTATACAGGATTAATTTATCGGGAAGGATTTCCCTAAGATTTTCATATGAATCATCATATTGACTGATAAATAGAGCATTTTTAATCAATTGGTATGGTTCGATGTATAACCAAACGATATATTCGACATTTGTTGGGTTTGTTGTAATGTGAATAAAATTTTTAATCCTTTTCAAAAAATAAAATTGCATTTGTTCAGCGAATGTATAAGGTCTAGTCATAAATTCGAATGTTTGCATATGATTTTGATCAATAATTTCCACTTTTTTTATTAAGATGACATGACCTTTTTGAAATAACAATCCGAATAATTTTTGATCGAGATCAAAGTAATTTTTTTGATTTTGCTTAACCCAAATTGTACATTTGATAACAGATATATTTGGATCGATATCCAAATATTCGGCAACTGAAGATGATGCATTTGAAATTATTTTTGAATTATTAATTAGGATAAAAAACAAAAGATAAAATTTTAAAAGCATTTTAATTTCTTTGTAAATATATTAATGAATCTAGGTCAGGATTATTAAGGTCAATACTTAGGTAGTGGATAATCAAAAAAATAATTTCTGATACATTTATTAGACAATTATCAATATGATTCTAATCAATATGATTATGATTCTAATATTGTATTGTCAAAAAAAGTAGTTTGTTTGTTTGCGTATATTTGAGTTAAGGGGATGTGGTTAAAAGCGCCAGGTAATGATTTCAATTTCTTGATGGAGCTACGATAGCTAGGTAGTATCT
>JAQIXA010004497.1:0-11246 GCA_034699045.1 Nanhermannia cf. coronata Gr-Ori-00579 | reverse complement strand
CTCCTTCTCGCTGGGTCTTATCTATCTACTGGTCTTGGTACTACACAAACTTACATACTTACTATTTATGTATGTACATTCATAGGTACCCTACATACGTATACTAAAGTAGACTAATTCTAAGTAGGTAATATTTGTATCATCATGTATGTAGACTAATGTAAAGGTATCTACATACATGCATACGTAAGGGTACTACAAGTAAATTTTTGAATTTTTTCGAATTTTTCAGGGACAGGAGGTTGGCCCTCAAGAATACTGGATACAGATTATGTGAGCTACTCGGTGTTATGGTCCTGTGTTGATATCCTTGGACTTGTCAATTTTCAAGTAAAATTTATAAAAAATTCTGTTATTTCTTCATCGAATATTGTAAATTTGAGGGTTATATCTTTAGACCATAAAGTAGATAATCTTTATTGAATATTTTTGCCTTATCTTACGTTAGTACCCTACATATATACATTACTTGCATATGGTATATGCAGTAATAGTATACTATCTATGTATGTATTTTTATATGTAGATTACTTTGATTAGGTACTTATCTATCAGTATGTTATCTATATAAATACTATAGTATTAGTATCTCATATCTTATTATCAGTCAGAAAGAAGTCAGAAGTTTACCTATACCAAACATAATAGAGGAAAACTTTTGTTATACATAAAGTATCCGTAGGTATTGTCTAAAAGAATTTCAAAAGAATCAAAATAATTTTTTGACTGAATAAATGCAGGTTTCATGGATACTGACACGTAGACGATTTCCACCAGAAGAAGCCCTTGACTTGGCTGTCTTAGCCCTAGATTCTCAATCTATCTCTACAGCACCCCTAGGTCGAGTCTCTCATGAAGCCTGTCCACATAAGGATAAAATAGATTTACAGTTCTGACAATAATTTTGGAGAATTTATAAGATTTTTTGAGATTAAATAAAAGTATCCATATCTTATTTAGTAGGTAAGTACCTACCATGTTTATGCCAAATACACTTGTCCCATCCTACTTAAACGATAAACCTATTCCTATTTACTTAAAATTTGAAATGTATTTACAATCGAAAATTGACTAATACCTTATAGTAATGAAACTAATATGTACCCTACCTAATATTAAGTGAAATAGAAGATAGAACTAACTAATTGATATACCAAGTATGTACCTACTATAATTTTTTGAAAAATAAAAAGCTGTCTATCTTAACTTCGAATTTAGTAAAGAGTAATCATCATTCTAAAAATTTCTAATAAAATAATCATTTAAATCTAGTTTTATAATTAACAAGTATAATTAAGTTATTTAATTACAGATATATAAGTACCTAAAAGAAACGAACAAATTATTTATTTCGTTCAGATTCTTAAAAAAATCAGAGAAAAGTAATGTTAACATTATTTGTCATTTATATATACATAGATAGGTAATTTTTTTCAAAAATATTCACGTTTTGCATTAAATTAATATTTAGTCTTTAGGTATGTAATATCATTAGGTAATAGTAATAATATTTATACTGTATAGGTAATTATTAGAAGTCTAAAATAAAGTATATGTAAGTAAATTAATGTGTAAATTATAAAATAAATAACTGAAAAAATATATCATATTCTTAAATAGAGTTTACATTTGATCATAGAACTTTTGCAAAAAGTTTCTTAAAAAAAAGAAATGGAATACTAATGTACAGTAGGAAATTACAAATTATTTATATAACTGAAGGCCTAAATAATTATTTTTCATAGGTAAAGCCTCGAGTACAACTCTTAATCTTTTCAATTGGACTACATTCATTTCAGTTTCAGTTTCAGAAGACGAAACTTCTTGTAATTTTAATGTAGGATTTGGCACTAGGGCTACTGAACTTACCGATGGCAATAGGTTTTCATTTTTGGATTTATTACCATTTATTGTAGGTGAAGTAATAAGCTGATTATATGCTGAATTTACAGCTGATTCATCGATAACTTGAGGTGTTATTTGCATAATATCTTCTAACTCTTTTTTAATAAAAACAGTAGGTGGATTACATAATTCATCATCATTTGGTGGTGGAGCTTCATACACCATCTCACAGTCTGAATCTTGTTCATATTCAGAATCTGAAGAACTGTCAAAATACGATGATTTATCTTGATCAGAATCTGAAACTAACGTTGTTCTATTCGAATGAAGGCTTAAATCAGACTCATCAGATTCATCAGAATCAAAAGCATTATCATCAATATTTTCACCAGTATCACGATTTTCATTTGGATCACTTTGATTAGCAATAGAGTTAATATCATCAATATTTTGCAATAATGTTGAGGAAATGTTCGTGGAAGCTGAAGCACATGTTGAAAGATCAGTTTGTATTTTATCACAATTCGAATTTATTGGTAACTCAGGATGAACATTTTCAAATAAAGCATCAGGATCAGGTTGTAGATTATTGATGATTTTTTCGACTTCAATTTGACTATTTTCATTTTCGACTCCTTTCAAATTTTTGGTAGATTTTGTAAAAGAATGCTTGGACACCTTGAGTATTCCACCAACCATAAAATTATCATCACCGCCACCACCACCACCCAGTTTTAATTTTATTCTTAAAGACTTTCTTCTAGGTGGGCTTTCAATACTTACATCTACACTATCTTCTAGAGTATCCTTTTTCCCCCGAACAATATTTCTTTTGACAGTGCCTACTTTTTCTTTATTATTAATTTTGACTTCATTTTCAATTAAAGTTTTTTTCGGCTCAACTTTGCCATTTTCCTGTTTTTTTGCTTCTTTATTATTCTTTTTGACTTCAATTTGTTCAGGATCAGGTACGATTTCAGCTTCATCTGTGTCAAAAATGTATAATTTGGGCATTTTTTTATCGAACCTTTTGTCACTTGGATGGTAGCCAATCTCATACCCAGGACCTTCATCTACATCTTCATTTGGGTCATAGTTTGAAAAATCAACTTCTAAATTTCTTAGGTGATCTTTACCGATAAATTGAGATCCTTTAAAATGGATAAATAATAATGAGATTTTTATAAAATACGTTATTAATATTTATAAATAGCTTTTATAATATCCTACCTTTATAAAGTATGTGCTCTTCGCATTTATGTCTCAAAACCCACTTATTTTTATAATATGATAAAGGTGCTATTCTTCTTCTCTTAATAATAGCATAGATGTCTTCTTGTAAAACCTCTGATAAGTTCATCATTTCCAATTCAGTAGATATAATATCAGCATTATCAATATAACTTTTGATGTTTAAATTATTGTCGAACAATTTCTTCTTTAATTTTAAAGTTGGGTTGAGCGAAAAGGCTGTCAATAAAAATTCCCAGGAACAAATCGGATAAGATTTTAAATGTTCTGAGGCCATCTCATATTTTGATGAGAGGTGGATCTCCATTGATTTTACTGCAGATTTGGGAGTTTCAGGTAACATTTCAGAGGCTTGAATTCGATTTGTTTCTTCGGTCATTGTCCTAATTAATAATTCGAGGAATAGTTTGTTACGACTGGCCAAGTGCTCCTCTTCAACCTCCTAAAAAAAAGATAAATAAAAATAAAACTATAACATAAAAATATAAAATCAATAATAATATCTAGCTTTATTATTTTTTAAATATTATCTTATCCCATATAGGTCAATTCCATTCAGAGGAGTATTTATGAAAATATAAGCTCTATTCATTTAACATACTATTTTAGGAGTCTGCTTTTTGAGTATTTTTGACTCAATTTTACAATTAAATACATGTGAAATTTAAGTTTCAGAGCTGAATTAAATCTGTATCTTCAGATTCAGATAGCGCATACATATATGTACAAATGTTTGCAAAATAAAAATGATTGTTAAAAAACTTACATTTTCGATGATGTATTCGACTAATGCATAGACATGATCGATATTAGGGAATTGAGAAATCAAAGTAAACATCTCTGTATTTAATCTTGACTCAGGTTTTGGTCGACAATCTGGTGGTTCTGTCAGTACATAAAGTAAGGTGTACATATCTTTAAGGCCAGCAATAGAAGAAGATAAACTTCCTTTGAGAATCCTCCATGTAGTTCTCCAAGCCTAGATATAAAAGTATAGAGTTAGATTGTGCAATATAAAAGGTAAATTCGAGAAAATAAATATCTACAAATAAATATAAATAATAATTTAACAAACCATATTAATAACACCATCCTTAATTTTCTCTTTCTCCTGCCATCCTTTCCAGTTGGAAGAAATTTGACCATCAGGTTTGTCCAGTCTCAAGAGTCTATAAGCCCATTCTTTGGCTATTTCCGGCACCAACCATTTGTCTAACTGAAATTTTAAAAATATAAGACGCTTATTAAGTACGTACCTTTTAAACATACTTTATTATTTATTAGATAATAATTAATATCTTTCTTTATAAATCAATATTTTACCTACCTCGTTAAAATTTCCTTCACAAATGAGTAGAACAAAAAATATATCACGAAATTTATGATAAACATTTTCATTTTGAGAAGTCCCGGGACCATCAGTCATTAGAGTTTTCTTAAATCCATGTTTTTGACCCATCAGGATGCCTAGTTTTATGAGTGACAAGGCTGAACTATTTAACTTTGCCCTGAGCATCAGTTCTATTCGAATTTCGATTATAATTGGACCTTCTAGCTGCCAGTAATACTCAGCTTGAATTTTCAATAAAAAAATAGAATTTTAATATAATTTAAATATATACTTGTGAAGTATCCTTTCCATAATTATTATTATTTAAATACATATTAAACATCAGAACAGGATTAAAAATATTGACTTTTTCTTACCTTTGATTAAATCAATACTGCCGTAGTTTTTCATCAAATCGAGGATTGTCTGGGGCCATGGATTATCCATTAAATTCTTTATGTAGTTTAAAATTTTTCTGATATCATTACTCTCGCTCGTGGATAAAGATGGGAAGTGGTTAAACCTGGATATTTTGTCTTTAAGATCATTTTTCTTATCAGTGTCGATGATATCTACTTTTGTCCAATTCCCATTTAAGACTAGTCGAGAAATTGATCTATAACATAAAAAAGACAAAAAATTATAAGTTTTTCAGGTTGTAGTTCAAATAAAATAAATCATTGTTGTAGGTCTTAGGATTAGATTATCTAAGGTTAAGTACTATCTAATCAATTATAATTATAAAAGTAACTTTTTTGTAAAATCTGATTTTGGTCTCAATTTCTGATAACTTGCCAAATGGTGTTTACCTAATTTTAATTATATTAGTAAATTATGGTCTTTCAGCAGATAACAATATATTAACTAACATTAGACCGCAAAACCTGTCAAGTACCTTATAACTTCTTATTAACCCACTTATTCTTATTAACTTTTAGTTATTAAACTTGCTAAATTAGGCATTTATTGACATTGACATTGCATTTAATATAATAATCTTTCGGGTACTGTCTACTGTAAACATATTTTTTTACTAATTTTACTTTTACTTGTCAAATGGTTACCATTATGTTATGGTCTTCAATCTATTAGAGTCTAAGACAAATGGCAATTAAAAAATGTCAATGTAAACATTTGTCCCCAAATACTGGTACCCTTACAATTGCATTATTTCATTGACAATTTGAGATATTTTATAGCTTTTTTAGTAGTACCTAATACCTATCTACTTATACTTAACTGGACCACTATTCTAATTTAAGTTTAATTGAGATTGACAATAAAAATAATTAGAGATATATTTATATTTAGTTACCTTAAAGTTTCATCAAATTCATTTTTGTCAAATGTCGATGTCGATGTAGATTTTGCCTTAAATTCGTCTAATTTCCCGATTAGTTGGTCCACAAATGTGTTGTCCAGAGGAGCCGGCTTCATCTGAAATACCTGTAATAAATGGTACAAATTTAAATATTTAATTAAGTATCATTAAATGTCAGTCATTCATAATAAAGTAATTAAAAATAGTTAAAATACCTAGTCTGCTGTCTGCTGATAATTATAATATAAATATGTAGTGAGTAGTGATATTTATTGATAAGGACTTTTGGAAGCAAGCAAGTTTAGTGTCAATTTAATTTAAGTTTTGCAGTTTACCTACATTTAATTATTAATTACAATTACAATTTTACAAAATCAAAATACAAACAATACCAATACAATACAATTTGAGAGAGATTTTTCAGTTTTTTGAGCTTGCATTTGCTATTGCTATGTTTGAGTTTTGAGATTTTAAAAATTTTAGCGGATAAATACGTATCGAGTTCCTAACTAAAACTAAAATCCTGTGCTGGCCCTGCCTGGCCTAAGGCCTAGCATTGCATTGTGGGGTGTATTGAAATTGAAAATTGCCATCAGCAGCTGGAATTTTAAATTTTAGTTTTAGATTTAGATTAAGTTGTTAAAAATTAAGGTTAAAATTAAAATGGTCAGTTTAGGTTAGCTAACCTAAGAAAATTTTAAAAACAAGATTAATTAAATCCTTTACACTAGTTTTGTCTATAAAACATTCCTACCTTTTTAATCATATCTATTTAAACAATTTTATCATTTTTTTTAACTTTATATAGGTACATACTTTTTATTTATAAGCCATGCCATATTTTAGTTTTAGAGTAGGTATACTTTAAAGAGAACCATTAATAATTCTCTATTTTTTAAAAGTCCTTTTAAAATAATATTTCAAAGTCAAAAATGATAAAATTGTTTTTAAAAATATTTTGGTTTTGCAAATTATGCAAAGAAGTTAGAATCTATGCCAAAATTTGGCATAAAAACTGAACTTGAACTTTTTTAAGATTTTAATTTAAGTAGCTTAGGTTTAGGTTATTTTGATTTTGATTTTGATTGCAATGGTACGAAACAAAGGCTATTTTGGTACCTTTGCGATTTTACCAATTTTTGATTTTGACTTGACTTTAATTGACTAATTTTATAATTCTAAATTCTATTGCTAATAGGTATAACTTACTTATTGGTAGTTTAGAATAAAAAGAGATTTGCTTGCGATGTCATTTATTTTATTAACCAATTATTATAAAGTGAGTAGGTTAGTAAGAGCTACCTAATTTACAAAAAGAAAGTACCTACAAGGTATCTATATCCTTAAGTAGGGTATATAATACTCAAAATGTTAATATGCGTATAAAGATAAAGTTAGTATTAGTATTAGCATTAGTTTGAGTGATGTATTAAAAAGAATAGAGAAATTCACAGAAAATGAAAATAAAAAAGGTTAATTTTAAAAGAACCTATAGATAATTAGGATTAGCGAATTTAAAAGATAGTACATATACATAAATAGATGTAATGTATGTAGTAAGTTTGTATGCATTATAAATTATAATACATAAGGATGGTAAATTATGAAAAAAATTAAAATTTCAGTTAAAATTCTCGTAAGTCTTGTGGTTCCATAGCATTCAGGGTCATAGTTCAAGTCTATCTTCGACGACGGCTTTTACAGGGTTCCTCTTTAAAAGCATTTCCAGCACATTCGCAGAATGATTTGTAGCTCGCACAATCGTCAGCTTTAATTTTACCGCCTTAAAAAATAAGTAAATTTTAGCATTGATATATTAATAGTGTATCAATAGTTAGGGTACTTAGGATTAGTACTTATATGTGTGTATATAATTTTATGATAATCTCAAAGGATAATAATATTTAGCTTTCACCAGGCAAATTGAAATCTTGGACCAAAACTACTCGATCCCATTATATTAAATGTAAAGTTAAGATCAAAATCAACATTTTTTGGACAATGCGGATAACTTCTCACCTAAAAGGCCAAATGAAGTATGCATAAGAAATATGCATAAATCCAGACCATGTATAACAATCCGCATTATCCAGAAACTTTTGCTCAAAACTGTTGATTTTGATCTTAACTTTACATTTAATATAATTGGATTGAGTAATTTTAGTTTGTGATTTCAATTTACCTGATCAGACCTTTGCATGTTAAATCCCATATATAAAGGCCAGAAAGCCCATTATTCCCTTAAACATTATTTTAAATTTTGAAACCCTAGATTTAGTAATGAAATATGAAATCAAATGAACGAAAACTAGGATTTCAAATTGAAGATTGTGATAAGAAGTATTTTTGAAAAGGACAACTATATTAATATTTTTTACCATGCTCTTCAATGCAGATTTCAATTTTTTTGCCCACATTTTTCTTGGCTTCTTCTGGCATCTCAACTGCTAAGGCACCACCGACACCATCCTTAATTCCCTTACCCTGGTCATCTAACTAAAATTTAAAAATATAAAAATTATTTAAAATTTCCAGTATGTATCAATTATCAATGAACATGCTTACAATTCCTCGTTTGGTGTACACGCATTTTGTATAGCACTAAAATATCGTATAAAAATTCAAATAAAAAATTGGAAAATTTTAGAAATTTTTTATATAAAATTACATCATATTTGTCAGGGGTGACTTCTTTCAGGCTCTGAACACCGGTCTCCTTAAGGCAATCATCCTGAGTGAGGAATTGGTCCATTGCTGTAGCCATTTCTTTACATTGTTGACCCTTTAAAAATAATCATAATTATAAAAAAATTAAATTTTTATAGAGAATTACATAAATTTCTTGTATGTATCTTACGTTTGATATGGCTACAAAGCCGAGAAAAAGTAGAATTTTGAACATTTTGGTTATTAGATTTAGATTTCAATCTTTTGACTCAATTTGATGGGTATTTTCTGGACTGAGGTCGATTGATACTTGAACTTGGCTTTAAATATCCAGGATTTCCAGATTCTAGACTCACTGGACACAATAGACTAGAGTCAAGACAATGGACAATGCAGGTCGTTTAATGCACGCAAATAATATAATCATGAATTATAATCTATATCATGGTTAATTCACATTTCCGATATTTTTTGCTATCCCTATAACAAGAAACACGATCAACAAAAATAGGAGATAAATATTATTCTACTAAAATGGATATTTCAAAATTTTGGGAATTTTAGCTTTAGAAAAATGGACATTTTTACTTTTATTTCAATGCTCATATACATATTAAATATAAATTAATAACCTTATGGTCAGTCATGTTATATTTATTTATATAAATAAACAGTAAGTAGCTGATCAAAAAGTGTGTTTTTTGGTAAATTTTGAAAAAATTCAAAATTTTTGTTATTTATATAATATATAGGACATGTTACTTGTTAGATGTGCATTATTTATTGTACTTTTCCACGACCTTATCATATCATGGCTTTCTGCAATCTCGAGGAAACATGCAAAATCTCTCATCAAAAATCTTGTCAAATTATCTACTGACCTATCCACATATCATATGACTCACATGAATAATATAATTAAGTAACTACAAAAAACTAACATGTTACTGAAAACATTTGTTACATTACCCATTAAACTCACCTTATAATCTACTCAAAAAGTAATACACAATTTAATTATTTATGTAATATTAGATAATATAAGCAAGATAATTTAAACAAAAATGAAAATAATTAACTTTATTAAATTAACAATTCTCATTAAACTTGAAAGATTTAATTGCCATTTGGAAACATGTAAGATAATTGGAGTAGATAGTATCTAGTGTACAAAAATATTTAAAAAAAATCATTAAGCATACACATTACACATAATGACATAGTAATTGGTACTATAATAATGTTGGTTGCAATATTGAATCATTTTATAAGGTACCCTGCCTACTACAGATACTAAAGGGTACCTACTAGTGTACTACCCTACTATAACTGACTGATAGAATAGGCTTGTAGTACATAAGATTTTTTTCAATTCTTAAGAATTTAGCAGGATTTCAAATTTAAAAAAAGTAATCTGTCTGTAATTTTACTTTTACTTTACCTCTGTAATGCAATGTAATGTAACTTTACCTCTGTGTAAAATTCACCTAAATTTTACAAAATCATACCCTAGCCTAACGCCTGATCTATACTAATTACTAATTACTAAAAATTTTTGTGTAATTTCTAACAGAATAAAGTTAGGCCAAAAATATAAGGGGAAAATTCAAATAAAAATATGTAGTGATGAAATTAAGCATAATTCCTATTAGATACATAATACAACTTACACCTAGTAGGGTACTTATTTATACTGATAGTGATAGTATATCGTATACTGCGTATAGTTATAAAAGTGATAATAAATATATAATAAATATATTAAATATACTCGTATCTACCCTACATTAACTGTGGTTGAGATGATGATTTATGAAATATCATAAGTTTCAAATGAAGTTGACCCGAGATAAACCTAATTAAATTTAAAAATTAACCCGCACTTTAAAAGTAATTTTATTTTGCAATGTGAGACGCGATATCCTGCACACTCACTACTCGAATACCTAGTAGGACAAGTTGTGAATATGAATCATAAAATATCTAAATAATATCTAATTTGATAATACTTATTACAGGTACCTACTACCTCATATATGGTACAAGGTGTTATTTTGCCAATTTTTTTTTAAATCAGGAACAGTTACCTAGTATTATATATAAGGTAAGTACATAATTATATCTTACTATCAGTATGAGTCACTTGTTACAAGTTATACAATAGCTTGTATATTATGTTAGGTTAGGAATATGTTGAATTTTTTAAAATATCAAAATGAACTTTTGCGATGGATTAAGATGGATAATCGTGTATAAAGATCTAATATTTTTCTTATATGAATCATTCTATTAGTATGTTACGGATATAACAATATCCTTGAAGATTGAAGATCTATCATACCAGTTTGCGAGCAGTACTTATCTAATGTAGTATTAATATCAGAATTTGCAATTTGCAAGTTGGTTTTTCAATTCAGAGAAATTTAGTTTTCCTTTGAAAAATTAGATACATATACTTATAGGATACCTATATTGTCAAATATCATACATTTCAAATTTTATTTCGAATTAAATTATTTGAATAAGTTTATAAATAAAGAATTTAAATATTAACAAGATTCATTCGAGTAAATTATAAATCTAGTAACTACCATAATACTAAATAAGTTTATAAAAATTTAATTTATTAAAATAATCAAAATGATTGGTCCTGTTCTGAGCCTGGCTTTTGTCTCGGGCTTGATTGGGGAAAATGCAACTATAACCGGAATTGAGCATCAAAATATAACAAATATAAATGCCATTAACTTTAACCAAACGAAGGACCCTTGGCTGGAACAGGTACCAAAGTAAACTATGTATATACATACACATAATACATACCTATAAGTA
>JAQIXA010004496.1:0-11247 GCA_034699045.1 Nanhermannia cf. coronata Gr-Ori-00579 | reverse complement strand
GTGATGTCAAAAGGGCAAAGATCAGCTTTTTGAAATTCGTTCTTCTGTGCTATTTAGTATTATATTAATTTATGATATCAGAGCAAAAATTAACATTATACAGAACCGAACACGATAAACATTTAATTTTGTGTACCTAGTCTAAATATTTGTTTTATCTATTATGCTATGCGAAATTAACATAAATTTGTAATTTTTATTTTAGAATGTTGACTTAATGAATCAAGGTCTTGCAATTTGTCATTTCTTGAATTGTTTATTAATGTCGGGACAACCAGTTGTGCCTCCTACTTGTTCAGCAGATATGGTAAGATTATAAAAAACAAATAATTGAGAATATTTATTTATCTGCATTTATGTATTTACATTTTATAGCTTACGCTTTTGCCATCCAAAAAAGCTAGAAATAAAAATCGTCAGCAGCAACAACACAATCGAGTTAAACATGTAAGCAATGGAAACGGAACTGAGTGGACATCACTTACACAAGTTTCATTATGGGAGCAAATAAAAACAGACCTGAAAAACTATTATGGATTCACTTTTGACATGCCCTGCAGTGAATCACTTGATTCATGTTTGAACTATTTTGGAATTCATAAATTATCCTTTCTTAGATCTTTTTGCTTGTAAGTTTTTGATTAAAAATATACTTGTATCTCATTTATAATCAATTTTTACATTGTGATATCCAGAAAAGTTGGTGTTCAAATTATGCTCAGAGAATATCAATTCAATAAATCAGGAAATGGTGGAAAGTCAAGTGGTAATACTTTTACTCAAGATGATATACTTAATGTGTTCCCTGTTGTCAAACATATCAATCCAAGAGTGAGTTTCTATTTTTCTAATCAATTAGCATTTGAAAAACGATGTTTTTAATTAATCTTTAATATTTTTATTGATATTTAGGCAACCGATGCTTACGCTTATCTATCTACTGCACAAACAAAAATGTCATCAGGCTATTTCAGAGAAGGATATGAACTTTTGAGTGAAGCTTTAAATCTTCTGAATAGTGTGTATGGTGCATTTCATTTAGATATCGCACTATGTTTAAGATCCATAGCCCGACTTAACTATGTTATGGGAGAACATGCTGATGCTCTACTTTATCAACAGAAAGCTTTATTTATGTCCGAACGAATACTAGGAGTTGATCGTGAGTACAAAATATTTACATACGCCTATAATTACTTTTAAACGTATATTTTTATATTATTTAGATCCTACGACAATTTTAGAGTATACCCATTTGTCATTGTATTCTTTTGCAAATAACCAAGTTACGACTGCACTCAAGTTACTTTATAGGTGAGAGGTTTTTAGGAAGAATAACATTTTACAAATACCTATATTAAAAAAATTATAATTTTCTTTTAAATTACAGAGCTCGTTATTTAAGTTTACTTATATACGGGGAAAACCATCCACATGTTGCTCTATTGGATAGTAATATTGGTCTCATATTACATGCAGTGGGAGAGTACGAACTTTCGCTCAAGTTTCTCGAGAAAGCTTTAGAATTGAGCAAAAAATATTTTGGTCCTCGGTCATTAAAAACTGCAGTTGGTCATCATCTAGTTGCACGAACACAAAGTTGTATTGGTAAGAAAATTGCGAATTCTAATTAAATATTTAAATGCAAATTGATGTGTAGTTGTAGTTTGAGAGTTATAAGTACTGTGTATGACTTCAACTTAAAACTATTTTTAATAAATTTTAGGCGACTTTCGTTCAGCTCTAATGAATGAAAGAGAAACATACTGTATTTACAAGGAACAACTTGGAGAAAAACATGAAAAGACACAAGAAGCTTCTGATTGTTTAGCTCATTTAACTCAACAAGCGGTTGTTCTACAACGAAAGGTAATTACAAATATTTTTAAACAATCTATCTATCTCTAGTAATAAATTGTAAATTGTTGTTTATCTTTAAGATAAATGATATGGCTGTTGGAAAAGGATTACCTCCCATACAAATTCAACCGCCATCAATGGGTTCTGTCCTGGATATGCTCAATTTAATCAACGGAATTCTTTTTATGCAAATTAGGTAAATAAAACTCACCTAGTTAGGTAAATTGAGTAAATAAAATCGATCTAATAAAATTTAATCTTTTAGTCAACAGGATATAGAAAATATTAAAGCAGAACTTGAATTAAGAGCGCGAGACATTTCACCGACAAAAATGGTTCAACAAGACGAATAAAGAAAATGTAAACAAGAATATAATATTATGCAAAAGTTGATTTCCACTTTTTCCTTGAAAATTTTCAATTAGGTAGTCGGTAGGTAGTGTAGTATATTAAGAAAAGTTAAAAATTGTGGCCATATTATTTTATTTGTTTCTAGTTAATTTTCTATACATATAAGACAATTTACAATTAATCTTTAAGATTAATGAAATATTGTTATACCACAACATATTAATATTTCGTCAAACCCAAAACTCAGAATCTGATATGTCAATCAAACCTTCAAAAATTGTGCGTGATTGTTAAGACATGATGTTTTTAAAACTGTTTAATCAAGGTATAAGTTATACATATATAATAGGGTACTAACGATTATTGGATATTCTATTCTAACTACTAGTATAAAAAAGGAACTAACAATTGTTGTTAGTTTCCCCAGGGTCTGATTAATATTTAGGTACTATTCAATTATAAACAAGGAATTAGGATTAGGTTAAGAATATTTTAGATATAAATTCAAAATGTGTGCATACCCCTTTAAGAATTAGTAGGTTCAATCATATTCAAGTGTACTTTTAGAAAGAATGTGATACATATTGTAGGTAATTGTAATTTGAAAAATTTTATTATTTGTGCGAGAGACTACAGTCGAAATCCTATTGATGAGAGTAATTAGACTCTAGTTTTTGTTTAGACTGCAAACTTTAGCCATTATATTTAATACAACTGTTAGGTAGATGTACAGACAGAATATAATTTTTAGAAAATCATGCATTATAAAGACTTTCTTTTACAAAGAGAGAAGGAAAGAGTGAATTAAACAATTTTCGAAGCTCAAATGCATTTATTATTTTTAGGCTTTTTGTAGAGTATAATCTTTACTTGATTATAGATTATACAATCTATAATTTAGGATACAACTAAACGTAATAAGAGGAACGAGTAATGGCAATACATACTTTAAATTGTACCTACAAAATAAAAAAATGTATACATATATCATAAGTAAGATTAGGAAGGCAGCATTTACTAAACCAATATTGTTAGGACACTTTAATTAAGGTCATTTCTAAAGTTTAAGATGATTAACTATAAGCATAAAATTACAAATGGTTGAAACTATAAATACCAGTAGCTCAATACATCCAGTCTCTTTAAGAAAGTAGTAATAAACGTAGTTAAGATGGAAAAATAAATAAGGAGGATTATATAAATAGGTAGTACTTATATGACAGGTACATTCTATTCTAATTCTAATCTAATAAGTATACCTAAGTACAAGCATAATTGTATCTTCATTATTATGCAAAATTTGAACTATAGTCCCTAAACTTGAAAGCAATTCTTTTTTGTACTGATGTAATTATACCTAGTAAGTAGAGTAAAGACTCATACGACGATTGCTTTTCGTAATTGTCTCATTTCATGTTATAAAGTTGTTTTGAAGTCTTCACCTCAACAGCAACATCAATGTTGTTCATTAGTATATACACACATACATACAAGTATAAACAAAGTATAAATTTATAAAATAAATTAACTAACTAGTCAGTAAATGAGAGCTAATGCTTTGTAAAACTCACACACATTCAAACTCGAAAATCGAAGTAAAGTATTGTATAGCTTGATTCATATAAAATACCTACCCTATATACATAAATATATAGATAAAATTAATTTTTGAAATAACTTGATGAAACGATAATTGTTGGTTGATATAATATTTAAAGAATGGTTGTATTTGGAAGTGTGTAATGCTTTAACTATATAATATGACCTAAAATGAAGGAAACAAATTTTGTATATTTTTTTAAACGTGAGAAATGTGTGGTGTACGTCAAGATCTGATTTGAAAAGTTTATTCTTCAGATTGATTCATTTTGCATCTAATTAGATAAAGTTGTTTGTAAGATCATTCATGTTAGAACAATTTGAATTGAAATTGAAATGGTCAAGGCAGGGAGAAAATTGTCATTTCATGGATTTTAGGTTTTAAGCAATAAATAATATTTGACTCAATTATTCACTATAGTAGGCTTATTTACTGTTAGAAATAGAAAAGTTGTTAAATGTTGTTAAATATATTGTCGGTACGACTATGATGAATGATATTGTAGGACATGGTAGCTAAATAAGTACTACAAGCTGTAATATGTAGTATGTAGGTATAGGTAGTGTAGTAGATTTACAATTAGAAAAAATTAATGTAAAATGTTAGATTTGTACATTATAATAACTGTAATAGGTAGATATTCTGTATCTTTTACTAATTCATTTTTTGAGATTTTTTAAACTTGTGTATTTACTTTCTGTTTGAGATTTTTTTTATAAACCTAAGATACACTATACTTTTTGGGCTTCGATATTAACGGAAAAGTTTGAAGCATAGAATGAGGAAAAAGATTGTCTTCATTAAGATTTTCTCGCCTTTAAAAAAATTGGTAGGTACCTACTAGGTAATCGGTTTTGTACAGGGAATTGTTTTTTATAATGAAATATCTAGTTATGTAACATGTATGTAATGTAGAGAGTGAAAGATTGAACTATATTTTAAAAAGTATGTAATTTATAGTTTAGTTTAAGTAAATAACTATATAGACTATGATCATTGAAATTGTACGTAGAGTAGTAGATAATTTAAATAAGAATAGTAAAATTAAGAATAAAATTGTTATAATTTAAGTTACCTATTTTGTAATTGAGTATGATTGATGAATATGTAACATTATAATAATTGGTTTTTTATAATAGCTGTTAAATTAAATTTGGATTATAAATATAATAATTTAAGTGTACGAATATGTGACAGGTCAGAATACTAGATCAAATCTTTGATACCTACTAACCCTTCTATTAATATTATTATGTAACGATGAAACTTTCGAGTCAACCAACAACCACTAAAGATTTTTAAGATTTAATATTTAAAAAAAGGATTATGTAATTTTACAACTATTCAAGTTCAAGTAAAGTTAATCATCGTCTAATAATATCGTAAACAACTATCTTATTAAGCCACAAAAAATGGAGATAGAGAAAGTAAACTGTAAACCGGAGAAAATAGATTAATATTAATGTTATTATATAAATATATATTAAATTATATATCTTTATTATATTATATTATGTACTTGTTGTAAGTTTTAAAATTATCCAATTTACTAAATATTGTTGTGTATATACCTAATATACCTACGTTATTATTATGCATATACTTACTTATTCATAAGTAAATTGAGAAAAAAGTAGTCAAAAAGTCGGACTCTTTTATCTTTTGTCGAAGCAATTTCCACATTAGTTTTAACCATAGGCCATAGATATAGTCATGTATTTGAATTTGAATACGCTTTAAAACTTAAGAATCGAATGGTGAAATAATTAAATTTTAGAACAGAGTACAGCTGAAATTATAGTTTGGGATTTGAAATAGTAAATATTTTAGATATCATTGTAGCCAAAAAAATGTACTTTCAATTTAGAATTACATAATAATATGATATTTCAGTATATTTTTAAAGTAGTAAATAGAGTTTATATACTTTTGTTAAAATTGAACACAAAATATATATGCCTAGTTAGGATTAAGTAATGATGTAATTTTTAATGACAAAATGCCATAAAAGTGGAAATTTGTGAAGAGACAAAGAGAAATGAAGTCCGATTTTTAGAGATATTATATAATATTATATATATATATATATTTTGATTAATTATTACTTTTACTTATTGCTCATTTTGGGAAATATGTAAGACCTTTATAGAAAAGTAGAAAAATTGTAGTCAATAATAAAGTTTATTTAATATAAAATTGATGGGTGCAAAATAATTTTGTTTAGATCGTGCTGGATTGATTATTATTTTGATGTTAGAAAAGAAAACTAATACATAATTGGTTCAATTCAACACACTTTATTCGAATATTTTAATTTTAAGATTTTAAGGTAAAAAGTTAAAAAGTAAGAAGAGAATAATACTTAATATTTAAGTAATTATATTTTTTGGTTTTCGAGCAATGAATACAATACCTACAGTTACAATACAAGTAAATTATAATATTAAAAATAATAATATTATTAGTGAGACTGGAGAGATGTAATACTTATTACTATTATACAAATTAAACTGAAGCCGAGTACTGATGTTTAAATAAATTAAAATAAACACGAAAAAAGGTCTTATAAATTAAAAAAAGCGATCAAACGTTCATTTGCATTTTTGTCTTATTATTAGGTAATTGTAATTATCAACTATTTTTTATGTCAGTTATGGAATGGATATTGATATTACGGATAAGTCATAAACTGAAACTAGTACTTGTTAGATTTTGATCTTATCTTATTATGTATTTAGAACAAGATCGTTTTTTTTATTTTTAGTTGAGTTAACTCAATATATTCAACATGCCTGCCTATACAGTCAATTGAATTCAAATAGCCACAAGAGGTTATATTATGATTATGGTTATATGATAGTGAGGAAATGTTTCTGGCTTTTTTTAGAGCAGTCATGGTTTTTGAAGAATTGTATTAAGTATGTGTACATCCTTTAATTTATTTATTATGCTATCTATAGGTATATTGTTACCTCGATATTGATATGCGTACTACTCCGTATTAGTAGAGTAGTGAAAGTTGTGATTTGATTTCGCTTATCAAAATAAATTTCACTAGAGTGACAGTATATTTTTAGGGTAATTTGTTATAGATATCCCACTTATGACCTCTTATGACCCAGTATTGCAAATTAAAATTAATGCTTAAAATATTTGGAAACTTCTGAAACTTTGCAACATTCTTATTTTTTAAATTATCAATCATTCATAATTTCAGATAATTATTTGATTTCGACTCGAAATCGAATCGAATCATGAGCTCCATGATTAGATTTCAAATAAATGATTCATGACTTTGATTAAAAAAGGGTCATTTAAATTTTGAGTAAAAGAAAATTAAAGATTAATAAAAATCTTATTTGTAAAATGCTTAACTAATATTTTAAAAAATGGCAACTCCTAAATCTATAAGTAACTGCAGACTGCAGACTGCAAAGTACATAATTAAAGGTAGGGTACTCAACATTGGATTTGGATTTCATAATAATTTACGTGTACATACATATACATAAGGTAAGCTAAGGCTAAGGTAGGAATTTGACTTTTGACAAAACCTTGAAATACACTCGACTCAATAAATCCAAGAACATTAATCAGTATCTTCATCTAACCCGAAAATTAGTGGGTAAGTACATCAAAATCCATACATAAAGTTCCCTTTCTTATCCGATTGTTGTGTTTTCCGAAATCCTGAATTTTCATTTGTGGGCGAATTGAGGCTTCAAAATCCTATTATAATGTAAGTTACTTTTATTATCACTGAAAAGAGATGGCGTTGCTGCCTCTCGGCCTGGGCGGGGCTTAAGGGCTAAGGATACACAACGCATGCATAGGGTCAGGTACTCGTATTTAGGCACAGGTACTTTTAAAAATAGAAAGGGTTAAATGAGCTCAAAGGTAAATTATAATATGACCTAAACCTCTATATTAATTGCATAGAGGGTATTATAGTGCGCGTGAATTGAACCTTTTTTTAGAAAAACGGAGGTTAGAGGTTTCGTAATTCGTTCAAACCAAGTAAGTTTATGTATGTAATAGAATAGACTGATGTTAACTTTTTTACTCCTCCCTTCAATTGTCCAGCATATTTGAGGTCAGATACACTTCAGTTTTGAACTCGGAAGGAGCAACATCTCAAAATTTCCCATTACTTCAGTATTTCAACTTTCAGCACTTCAGTCTTTAGTTGTAAGCGTCAGTAGGCCTCTAGTTATCTCACCATCAAAATTTTCTCAGAATTTTTGGATTTTAAAGGCGAAGAAGTTTAATTAATTAAGGTAAGTTAAGATTTTTCAATTAATTATCGAATTATGTAACTAATAAGTGATCTTCCTTTAAACAGACTGCTGATCATCAAAAAATGGAATCAGCCATTAACCAGGGGAATGTGGACTACTGCGGGAAGCCGGATAAGGAGATGGACATGGACATCGATTTGAACAACAACTTGGATTTTGACCCAGCTGTTCCAGTTATTTCTGAAGTTATTTCAACAGCGAAAGCAGCACCACTATTCGAAAAAGGAATTTCAATGATTGAACCTAAAGTTAAAGGTAATTTAAATTTTAAAAATAAAGTTATTTAATCAATGTAATGTAATACATACTTATAAAACCTGAAAAAGCATTCGGTTGGTTGATTCAGTTGAAACCGAAACGCCTCTACCTGAATAGAGTTGAGGATTGAGGCATGTAAGGGTTATGAGAAGTACTATGTTATTATACGAGGTTAGGTTAGTTTTAGTTTGATTCGGGAGTTAAGATTTAAGATATGGTTTTAATTTTAATTTTGATTTTTTTTCAGGGCTTGATCGTGATCGTGATTATTCCATCAAAAAGAAGGAGAAAAAACTTTTCGTTCCAAGATCTAAAGGTTGGTACCCACCCTTTCACAGTCACACTATTTTGCCTAGCTATAGTGTGACTATATTGTCTATTAAGTTGATAAATAGATTATTTATTCTTAATTAATTTTTTTATTGCAGGTATTTCGAAAGTTGGTCGAGAAACATCAAAAGTGATAAGGTCCTCATCAAAATCAGCATCAAAACCAAAAAAATCGCAGTTGGACATCCTCAGGATTATCGATACCTATGAGAAATTTGGCGAAACTTGGAGTGGACTCAATTTTGTGGATTTTTTCAATGCTGGTGTCAGCGTTCCACTGGATTGGAATTTCAACCTTGAGGAAGAACTTTCCAAGACATTAAAGGCTGGAGTTTTTGACTGGATTCAGGATGCTGCTGAAATTGACAAGAAAAATCAATACATCAGAAGGAGAATTGAAATTTTGAATGCAAGATGGTGATCAAGATACAAAATTCAAGCAAATCTAGGAGACTCATCATTTGGAATGGATACTATAACCTTAATAGATTTTATTTTTTATTTATCATTTATACAGATATTATTAGCATTCTATTTTTATACTTTATTTAGATATTTTTTAATTGTTCAGATCAGAGTACCTACTTTTATTTTTGATACAGATCTAATGTCAATTTTTTCATACAAGCAACTTTTTTTAATTGGTCGTATTAAATTTTCAATCATAAATCTATCGTTCACTTTTTGTCAAACTTTTTAATTTTTACCAACCTTAATTGCAACTTGTTTTAGTTGTTATACAGAATATAATAATTTTTATGTACATACATATATATTTTTAACATATCTTTGAAAATATTTGTATTTATTTCTTTAATCTATATTATTTAATCGAATAAATGTAACTTAATTATTAATAATTGAAATTGAATATCAGTTGGACTACAGAATATTTGCACAATTTTTAATTCATTTTTAATTCATAAATAGGTAGGTAGGTATTAGTTCTACTACAAGTAGTTAGACAATGTTAGAAAAAATTAGGATTTTAGGAATACGAATCTTCAACTTATAGAACATAATATAATGCTCATCTTTCCTAATACCTTTAGCTATTAGGTTGTTTTTGTAATACATCTTGAACTATAAATTAAGGCTAATAGAATTAGAATACTAATAATACTTTATGTCATAGGTGCCCTTCTTCCCTTCCTTTCTTGACTTACCAACCATCATTAGGAGAGATATTACATATTTTAGTTAGTACATCTTTACATAAGAAAATAAGGTAGATTTATTAGATAGGTACCTACTCTTTATCTTATCATATAGAATAGTAGGATAGTAGGATATAGTAGAAAATATATAGTAGGGTACTATAGTAAGTCTATTATATAGCTTAGAATTAGTTTTTTTAGTTCCTACTCGAACTCGACTTATCATGTATTCTGTATACTAAACTAAATTACTCAAATCATATTTTTTGTGTCATACTCGTACTCGTATGTGTGCTGTACCTACCTACCTACCTTACTAGCATCTTACCTACTTTTACAGGATCTATATATTATAATATTGATAAAGTTAAGCTCTTGAAATTGAAATATGTGACTAATCTTAAATAGGTATGTCAAAAACAAATTTTAAACAAAACAAAAAGTACCTACCTCCTTAGGTCTATACCTATACCTATATTTGAGTCCATACTTTCAACTTCTTAAATAAAAGTTTCTAGCAAGAAGAAATCAGAGACAAGAATATACCAGCAAATCATCCATTTTTAGAATTTTCTAAAAAGAAGTGTTTACAAAACCCATTCATCTCCTTGAGAAAACCGAGAAATAAGCTTTAAATTAATCTTTATTAAAATGCGAAATGTGCTCTATGTTAAAGTATCTCGTTGTATACTCTACAGTATTTATACTGTTGCACTTTCTTGATTATACATACTAGTTACATGTTGAACATACCATACATCATAATCATCAGTATCAGTAGTCAGCAGTACAAGTTGTAGGTTAGGTAGTAGGTACTTACTACACTTTAGCCAGATATATTAGGTAAGGTATATATTAAAAAAATACTAAAAGAGATGAGTTATGAAGTGAAGAAATGAAAAGTAGTTTTGTCGTGTCACAGACTTGGCGTCGCAACGTATGGCTGATTAATAGTTCAAGTTACCCAATGTTAAATGTTACATGGACCTACTATAAATAAACTATCGTATGTATGTACTAAAGGCTAGACTACAGTGTAAATTTAAGTACCTAGGTACATAGTACATGTAAAATACAACTAAGGTAGGGTAAACATGTATATACGAGTAGATTGAAAAGATCTTCAATTTAGGCAGCACAATTTTAAAATAATGTAATCTTTATTGAAATTAATAAAAGATAAGTAGGGTGGGTATGAAATTTTTAATTAAGTAATTAATTAATTAAATCACAAAGTAAGCAAAATATTTGAGTATAATTATTGCAAACTTGTATAATAAATCTAGTAAAAACTACTAAAAAAAGGTCAAAAGCATAATGAGTTGTATGTATAATAACTAGCAATTGCTACCTAGTAACAAGTAAAAGAAAAAGCAAAAGCAAAAGCAAATGC
>JAQIXA010004495.1:0-11251 GCA_034699045.1 Nanhermannia cf. coronata Gr-Ori-00579 | reverse complement strand
ATCATTTGACCTAGGATGACCATAAATGAAATAAAAAAAATCTTGACAAACAAAATTATATATACAGATAAAGGCCAAATTTATAAAAATTTAAAGAAATTTATTAATTTTTAGTAAATTATTTTCCAATCAGTAAGTTCCGTCTGAAAAATCATCTTTGTCTAAAATATGAGTCACTTGACCCCACACCAAATTAGCATCTGGTCTATGAAGAAAATCATTATGTGAGAAATTTTCCAATATTTTGTGCAATTTCAGAGCACCCGATGCTTTCAGCTCATTTTCCAACAATATAATGTCCTACAAAATATTTTAATTTTTTTTATAAAATTCGAAAAAAATTTCTAAGTAAGTACAAAATTACCTTTGTTGTCGAAAATTGATCATTCCCACCAGAGAACATTAAAATCGGGACTTTAATATTCTTCAAATTATATTCTCTTTGAGCTTTTGAACTATAATTCCATGATGGTTGATAATCACAAAATTTTTTGGTTCTTGCCATTTGAGAGAAATGTAGAAAAGTCATAAAACTTGCTCTATCGTTATGTGAAAAATATGTTGAAGTTTTCGACTAAATTTTCAAAAATTGCAAAAAAAACATTAAAATTCATATTACTAGGCTTTAATCAACTCAATAGAAGTTGATTATAAATTGTGCGAGCAAAACGTTGAAAAAGTCTCAAGTTGCCCCATTTTTCAAGGGCAAAATGTCAATTTTCTGTTTAAATGGATGTCAAATTCGGAATCTCCGTCATCGATTACGCCTATAGCCACTTAAACCTCATTTTTGATTTTTCCTATTTGATTAACATGGGGAAACCTTAAAGGGTCCCTTGACCCCAAGTGGTGGGGCAATCTGAAATTTTTTTGAGCATGCACAACTAGACCCTATAAGAGTCTTTCATATCAAATTTGGTTAAAATCCGTCGAGTAGTTTTCGAGTTATGCCGTGAACAGGCAGACATACAGACAGACAGATAGACAGACAAAGTGCAAGCAAGTTGAATAGTAAGTGCTTGCTTTACTCGCACAAAAAATTAGAAATTATTTGAAAATATCAAAATTTTACGCAATCTGTTGAACATGGATTGAATCCTGAGACGAGGTATTTGAGCTGAGAACAGAGGATATTTTTCGAATCATTTGGCCCACATTCAAAATATTTTCTTAAATTTTTTGAATGATCTAAAAGGTCAATTACTTCACCTTCTACTTTTCCTACTCCATTTAATGTATCCTATATAAATAAAAGAATATAATAATAATATAGGTATTTTAGTTTTTTTATATTAAACAATGGATAGTTATTACAATTATAAGGTCCCTATATTTTCTAGGATTTATAACAATTTCAGATTTTGTATTGCTCAAATATGCTAATGGTGCAAGTAAAACTCCAACTTTTATCTTTTTATTGTATTCTGGTCTAAAAGGAAAACAAAACAAAAATTTTTAATTTACTCTAAAATGACTAGGTTTTTCAAAAAAACAGAACTTTATGTAACTCTGTCTTTTGACAGACAGACAGTCAGATTAGTGTCTTTATATACCTCAAATTCTGTATTATTTTAAAAATTTATAGTTATATTTAGATATGCAAATAGATCTTTTTACTTAAATTTACCTAGAAATTAGCCTAAAAAATTCAGAATTTCTTTCAAAATTGAAATTACCAAAAAATACTTTGAGTTCATAATTGTTAAAAATTATAATACTCGTATATCATATATCTGCGAGATCTATCTCGTATCATTTGTACAATATGTCGTATATTTAAATCCTGGATTTGAAAAGGTCTGTTCCCTTGTACAGTATATATAGGGTATTCAGTATATATAGGGTATTCTTTCTATGTTAAATCTTAAATCACATATAAAAGCCAGAAAGCCCATTATAACTCTTATATCCTTTAAAAAATTGAATAATATTTTGGTACTCTTCGCTTAATAGTATTAAAAATCCTGTGGTTCCTTGTGAGGTTCCAATAAAAATCAAATCCTTTGATTGAGTTTCACCAAGTATATAATCTATATTTGCGGCTAAATCAAATTTTCCAATCGTATTCAAGCTTTAAACATAAGTCAAAATTAATTTATAGCTCAAATTTTAAAAATTAAAATCATACCTGAAACTCCAAAAACCATCAGATCTTTCACTGAATTTGATATGCTTACTCGAGTAACTAGAACCTCGTACATTTCCTAACCAAATGTCAAAACCTATGCAGAACAAAATTCTAAAATATTTCAAATATTTTATATTTCTGTATGATATACCTCGGTCAGACATTTGGAAAGCTAAAAATTGAGATGATATTTTCAAAATTTAAAATATTTTGAAAAAATTTCAATAATTACGCAAATTTTCGTCAGGGGAATTCAAAATGAAATCGTGGCTGCTTGCTATACAAAAGTACAATATTTTTTAAGAATTCTAAATTTTGAAAATTTAAATTATAATATACATAAAAATCCATGTAGAAACAAAACAGCGCCCTTTTTCTTTTCAAACTTGCCGTATTTTTTACTCTTATAACTATAAGGGATCCTAAACATGGTCAGGATATAGTCGTCTTGCGTATAACACTCATGAACCTCATACCTATACCCACCAAGTGTTATCAACTCATCCTGGATTCATTTTCGAAAAATCAAAAAAAAAAAAAAAATTGAAAAATTTGGAAAATATTGAAAAATTTTACAGTTCTTAATTTGGCATCAATGTTATTAATTGGTCCATAAAGTTTCAAAATTTCATTGGTCGATAATGAGAGATTTGCGCAGGCATTTTCGAAACTTGTTGTGCAATTTTGATCGACCATTGTGTTAAAATCTGAGATGTCGAATTGCGTGTCCTTATTCTTTTCCTCAATATTTTCTTTTTCTTTTTCTTTTTCTTTATTCATTGATTTCTCAAAATTTGTAGAATTGTATACTATGATGGCAACATCTGGACCCTGATAACCATCCTTCTTTTTTCGCTCGAAAATTTGAAATTTATCAATTTCACTCAATTTAGGCAAAAGTAAATCCCATACTTTGTCTTTGACATCACTACCTAAAAAAGAGTTATTAAAAAGTCACATTTTTCAAGAATCTAATATTTTGTATTTAGCAAAGGATTTTTTGGATTATAATGGGCTTCAGGCCTTTTGTTGTATATTATCAAGGCCTGAAATCTGAAACTCTAATATATTCATTGATCATTGAAATATACTAGACAAAATAGGTAGGTAACTATTTATTTAACAAGATTTTACTTGTAGTTTTATATGCTTCGATTTTATAATAATAGAATAGAAACATTTTTTGAAAATTAGAACAGATTAAAGGGTCCACAGCGAATATTTACAAAATACTTAAAATTTATGTTAAAATGGCGCAACTAGACCCTTAGATGCCAAATTTGGTCGAAATTCGACTATTTTTATGGACTGTAGAGACAGACAGACAGATATATGTATACATATATCTGTCTTGCAATATATATTAATATATATATTGCAAGAATAGTCGAATAATGAGAGCTCGCTTCGCTCGTTCAATTTTATTTTTAAAAAGAAAACGTGCCAATAATTACGTTGCTCTAAGAACCATTACCTAAAATAAAATCCGCATGCCAATATCCATCAATTTTATTATGAGCCAATAGATTTCCATTTTGTTTTAGAAAAAGTTCAAATGCTTTAATATCCTGATTTATTAGAATAAGAAATAATAATAAAATTTCAAAAAAAATTTCAAAATTTTACTTTTGGTGTAGCCAAAGCATCTTCAGAACCAGAAAATAAAAGTACTTTAGTAGATATTTGTGTCAAATCATAATAATCTGTTAGATTGAGTTTCTCAGAATTTTCAGCCGACCTTTTTCGCCGTCTGTCAAATATCGAGTTAAATGGATTTTTTTGAATAAATGCGCTTTTATCATAAGGTCCAAATCGTCGGGTTTGATATTTTTGAATATAATTGTTGAACATGTGAAGGCTGATTTGATCTGTGTGAGTTATCAACATTGGTAGACGTTTCTTTAAAAAAATATACTAGGATTAATTTAACTACTCTTTAGATAGATATTAATTTATTGTGCGAGGAAAGCATTGTATAAATCTAGATTTAATTTTTAGGGATAAAAGGTCAATAATAGCAAATTCTATCGATTACCCATAAAATCATCTAAACTTCAATTTTGATTTTTTCAGATTTTACTAACATGAAAGTATACAAATCATTATCTGAATTTTTTGTCGAAATGGCACAAATAGACCCTACCCTATAAGGGTCCCTCATGCAAATTTGGTTGAAATTAGTCTAGTAGTTTTTGAATAATTTTCTAGAAAATGCCCTTAAAAGTGTGAATATGAAGTGTTTGCTTCGCTCGTTTGGAAAAAATTGTACTAATTTTTATAAAGATTTATTACACAATCTGTTTGACAAGGATTTGGAGTTCCAAAAAACATTTTCCAGCATTTTATAATTTTGCCTGGATTTGATTCAAAATTGCAATCAACTTTGGCAGAAAATTGACCATCAGGATTTCTTCTGAGTGTTGGCTAAATTAAATAATTTTAAACAAAATTCCAAAATTTCTATTCAATAGTATTATACCAATATATTCTCTTGAAAAAATTCTTCTCCATATTTTAAAAAGCCTCCTACTTTTGGATTCCTCAAGAACACATTTGGTGCTAAAAGTGTGAGCATTTTGATTTTTGAATTGTACTCTGGACGAAAAGAGAGAGTTATCAGAATTGATGTGGCTGATTGGCAAGTGCTGATAAAATGCAAGCTCTCCTGGTCAGTCCAGTTCAGGATATAGTCGATATCGGCGGGAATATCAAAAATTGCTATTTCATGAAGGCTATACAAATTAAGCTTAATATATTTATGACAAAATAATACATGCCTATATTGCATAGGGTAGATTAGGGATAGATTTGAAACGTTTTTTTGAAGCTTAATTGGTTACCCCTGAGTTCTGATGATCTAATTATTATTTTGGCATTTATTTGAAAATATCTTGCCTAACTCTATAATAGATATTGATATTAATATCAAAGACAACTGAACAAAATATAAATATATTTTTGAACTATCCCTAATATACCCTTACAGTATCAGTATTTGTTATATCTTTTAAAAATTACGAAAAATCCCAGTATTTTTCTTCATTTGGGGATAAGGTCACATGCTCTTGAGAGTAAGTTGTGCCGCGAGCATTCAAAAGCCAAACGTCATATCCTTAAAAAATTGAAATTTAAAGCAATTAGAGAGCAAAATACCGTTTAAATTTTATAAATTTTCCAATTTTTAGTTTAATTTTAGATTTTAAAGCGTGTTTATAAACTGAGATATTTCAATTATTATATAGTTATAGGTCTAAAATACCTTCTTCAATCAAAATCAGCGGCAAAATATTTTCTGAAAATAATAATTTTTTTTGTTAAATATATAGATAGTTCTTTAGCTAAAATTCTCGATAACTCTGCTTCTAATATAAAAATATGATTGGAAATAAATGAGAATGCGTTATAAAAAAGTTAGTATGTATGAATATGTATAAATATTTCTAAAAATTCACTAGAAAGTAAAATATTTATTGATTTGATTGATACTTGACTAAATTATTGAAAAGATTTTGACTAAATTTTATACCTTTATCGTTAATAAAGAAATGATGAGAAGCCTTTAAAAAATTTAACAAAATTTAAGATAATTGTATAACTAATTTGATTATTGTAATTTAGTTTACCATACAAAGACCATGAGCAAGTAAAACAGAACCTTTTGTTTCTGGAAAAATTTCCGAAAAAATTGGAATAATTTGAAATAAACTCAAAATATAGCCATCTTGAGTTACAACTTTGTGAACTTTGACACCATGACCAAGATCTTCGATAAAATCTACCTTGGATTATTTAAGAAATTATTAAATTTTAAACAAGGAAAATTATACAATTTTTAGTTATGTTATTATACCGTTGTTTTATTCCAATTCTCAATATTTGAAAAATCGATCTCATCGTAAATTTCTTGCTCTGATTTACCCGTTAAAGCACATGCATTTGGGCCAGGGATATTCGGACAATTATGGTTAATTTGGTGGGTTATTTTGAAAAATAGAATAAATATATACACATTTTTGTCAAGCATGTTCAAATATGTATTTTAATAAATATTTGTAGCTTTGTTATTCATCAATAATTTACAAGTAGGATACATTTATTCAAGGTTGAACTTTCGAAAAATAAAAATGAAAATAGCTAGTAATGTAAATATAAGGTAGGTATAGACTAAAATTATTTTTTGAGTGATATAACTATTATAAAAATAATTATTTGCCATATTTATACTAACAAAATCTTAGTAATATTAACTAAATAACCTCATATATGCATATTTTTTTAAAATTTGAACCTTAGACTTTTTTGAAATTAGACATTTTTTGCGGTTCCATGGGGACCACAATATCGATACCTTATGGGGTTATTCGTGCAATATTTGGCTAAAATCCGTTAGTAATTATCCTTGAGTTATCCTCTGACAAACAGACAGCCAGACAAATCTCGCATCACTCGACCATTTACAATATATCACACTTAATAGGTATATGCATCTATTTTGATTTTTACTCAAATATATTTTTTTTCAAATAATATTATAGGTATAATTTGTATTTAAAAAAGACAGGGTTTGAGATTTTCTTGCATAATGATAATTTATTTCACAACAATTCCTATATTTAATTTGACATTTTTTTTTAAAACAATGTAGTAATTAAGTCGTAATTCATAATTCATAATCATATCTAAAAAAAAGTATATTATACCATACAATGGTTTGGATTAACTTTTTTGTATTCCTCATACAGCATTAAAAATGTATCAAATGGGTTAATATAATTATATGTAGGTGCTACAAGTACTACAGCATTGCCTCCAAAAAAAGTTGGTTTGTCATCCTCAACATTGGTAAACCAATTGAAAAATAATTCCAAGCAAATGTCATCAAATCTCGTCGCCCATTCCTCTTCAGTTCTCAAGATTGATCTATAATATTGTGAGTAGTCATAAACGGCTTTTTGTGTCTCAGTTGGTTTTAAATTTTTTGCATTTTCTACACCTTGGTCTGTAGACGCTTGTTCACTTAAACTCCATCTTCTGTCATGGACAGCTTTCACTGTCAACGCACCATTTTGCAAATCGATCAAATATTCTCTCCAAATTTGAGCGCCCGGATTCCCGAAATTGTCCAAATCTGATCCTTTTAAAAACATTGCAGCTCCTCTTTCCGCACCCTCGAGGATTGTTGCATCAACAATTGAAACCCATGATCCTTGTTCCCCCCCAATTTTGAACTGTGAAAAATTCTATAACACCTGCTAGGGCTTCCCATTTTTTAAATCTGAAAAATTGAGCATACAACTTAAGCATGGTCGTCCATGCCCTTAAAGTCTAAATTCTGCCACATGTTATCAAATGGCGTTTTTCGATGAACTTTGACCTACACATTCGTAGACACATTTTAAAGCTATTTGCTGATGACAAATATGTATGTATACAAATATGTACAAATATGTATGCTCAGGTACAATGCAAAAAAAAAGTAAAAAATCTTTACTCTTTTCTGCAGTGTACGTGAGCATCTTATAATTAATTGATTTCAGCAAATAGTTTTAAAATGTGTCTACGGATATAATTTAAAAAGTTTCAAGTCTCTACCTGGAGTACTTAAAAAGATGACGTCGGTCAAAGTTCACCCGAAAAGGCCATTTGATAACATGGGACGGCCATGGTATGTAGATGGCACACCCCAACGGCCGCATATACCCATATATTACGAGTATTATGATTATGATGGATGAATACGAGTATTATGTCTTTCGAATAAAATGATTAAAATTTGATTTATTTTTTATCCTTTTTAAGGGTCATAATTCATAATTCATAATTTTGAAAAAATCTAAATCTCTACTTTGAGCTTTAGTTCATTTTGTTTTAGATTTAAAAAATATATAAGTTAATATACATACCCATTTTGTGATATAATTTTAGTTGATACAAGGTCTTGCCATCTTCGTAACAAAGTGTCACGATCTTTCATTGGGATTTGGTCAATTTCAAGATATGTACAGTCCATTTGGGTCGCACACCTCTCAAAAAGTTTATTCTTTGAGAATAATGGATCCAAAAGCCCTGCAGAATCTACATTGACAAAATTTAGTAAGAGGACAGAAATGACTGACAAAAATTTAATGTACGCCATTTTGGTGATTTTAAATTTTAGCACTTTAGTTGTAGCCTCTTAAATAGTAAGATAATTATGCAAATTCATCGTTAGTACAAGGGTTTAATTTTAATTCATTAATCAATAAACAGACATGATAAATTATATATAAAAAATCAAATTCCCAAACCATATTTTTGCAATACATAATTTATCTTTTGTAAAAAAAATTATATTATATTATGTGTCATGTCACCTATACTGTAATAATGATATTGATATCGTATACATTAGAATTTTTAGGTACATAGAATTCTATGTAAAAAATATATTCGGTTTTCAGGCCTTTTTACCATGTTCATGCATGGAAAAACCCTTACGAAAGGCCAATATAGGTATAACAAAATAACCTGAAGTTAACCTTTAATAAATTGAAAAAGCAAGTCTGGACCTTTTATAACTCTATCAGTAATTTCAAGATTTAATTCATTTACTAAACTTATGGTAATTTTATATTCTATAATAGTAGATGATTAAATAATTATTATAAAAAACCAGTTTATTCAGATTTCGGGTTTATTGGGCGAGCGAAGCGAGCCCTAACTTTTAAACTTTGCTTGCACTTTGTCCGTCTGTCTGTTTGTATGTCCGTATCCGTATGATCGCGGCATAGCTCGAAAACTAATTGACCGATTTTAACCAAATTTGGTATACGAGTAGGGTCTAGTTGTGAATGCTCAACAAAAATTTGATATTTCCCAACACCTTGGGGTCAAGGGACCCTTTATGGGTTCCCATGTTAAAAATGGGAAAAATCAAAAATGAGGGTGGGATAATTGGCTTTGCTTTAGGGGTAATCGATGACGGAGATTTCAAATTTGATGCCCGTTTGACCCAAAAGTTGACCTTTGACCCCGAAAAAATTGAGCTTTGAACTCTAAAAATGCTATAACTTGAGATTTAAATGGTTCTAGAGGTTATCGATGGCGGAGATTCCGAATGTGGCATCCTTTAACCAGAAAATTGACCTTTGACACCGGAAAATGGGCCAACTTGAGATGCCTTCATCGATTTGCTCGCCCAATTTATAATCAACTGCTAAAGAGCTGTTGATTAAGTATTATAGTTAACATACCTATAGACTGCTTTCCGGCCTTTATTTAATGAGTTAATTTTTACCATTTAGTATTAGTGAGTTTATGAGATAACATATACTCGAGTTGAGTTATGTACTTTACCTAATATAAAATCGCACAATAAAACAGACATCATTATCATGATAGTGCTCTATTAATATTCCGTACTAAATACTAAATACAAAATTTAATTGATATTTAAAATAGAATATCAGGTTATAACTTATATTCCATTCCAATTAAAGTTTTTATTCACTTTATTAACTTGCATAAAAGTCTAGATTTTATGGGTAGATACTACATATTTGTTAACTTATATGAATCATGAAATTTTTATTAACTAAAATTTAATAAATAGAGATTAATAAATAAATTACAAGTAATGTATAGCTTTTAAAATACAAAGGATATCTTCGGGTCATAATTGGCTTTCTTGCCATTATAATATAAGGCTTAACATTAGAGAAAGGCCGAAAGGCCCTTTCATTTTCGTAAGTTTTATTTCAAAAAAATTTCGAAATTTTCTTTAATTTATTTATCTAAATAATTAAGATTCAGCTGACCGCTAACTGCTTTGAATACATTATAGTGTATATAATATATACACTATTATATATATTATATTTACCTATATGTTATGTATTTTAAATTAAATATTTATTGTATCTTTTTGCATTCGGCTGAGCATCATAGCAATCCCTAAGATTTTGAATCAAAATATTTTTAGCAAACGGGTCAATTTTCTCATAGTCCATCATTTCCTGCTCAATTTCCTTCAATCGATTATCCAAAAATGCCTTCACTTGTTCATGATCAAATCCTTTAAATTCCTCCATACTTGTATATTGTTCTAAATCCTGTGAACCTGGTTTATTCAGTGAATGATAGTCATTAGTAAGACCCAAATGTTCAGAAAAAAGTTCAGCAAAACCCTCAAATCCATCTGCCTCAATATCTAAGTAATAATTCAATTTCCCAATTTGCCAAATGAGCATTTTAGACCCACAATCTGAGACTCTGATTTTTTTATACTCTTCGAATGATTTTGGCCCTTTTTTATTTGTAAAATCGACCATTTGTCTAGCAGCCTCAAACCATCCAATAAAATGATTTATGTATTCTTTATAAAGTTCTTGAGAGTCTCGAATTCTTGTCTTTATTGCAAAAATCGTACCCATGTACATGAGTGTATTGAAGAATTTATTTTCGACCCCTGGTTTTGGGGTAAATTCAAGCATTTCTTTGAGGCTTGTTTTTTGAAATATTTCAATAGCTTTGGTACATAATGATGGGTCTTTTTCCATATTGTCATCGAATTTGAAAGCCAGACCTGTATGTATTACAAAGCCTATTAAAAAGTCAATATTGTCCAGGACATCATATGCTTTGGTCGCGATCCTGACCATGTCGATAACCTCTTCTTTGTTGGCTAATTTGAAATCGAAAAATTCTCGCTTTGACCACAGGTCTTCAGCACTATATTGGACGACATATTCTGAGATTTTTTTCTCCAATTTAAGTCCTCCGTTTTTGAAAGGTCCAGCCATATTTTCAGAATCTTTTTTAGTTAAAATATCAAGTTTTATTTTGAAAGGATATATTCGGGTTTCTGGCCTTTCCAAATTAAGAGGGTCCTAAAGTCTAAATTCTGCCACATGTTATCAAATGACCTTTTTTGGGGGTCGGAGAAATTTCTTTAAGTACTCCATGTAGAGACTTGAACTTTTTTTATTATAACTGTAAACACATTTTACACGGAAATGCTTGAGTCCTTTTTTAATTATCAAGCCCTAAGTTCTTAAAAAACCTTTACTTATCTTTTATACTTTTTTTCACATCGTACCTGAATTTTTATCAAAATTTTAATTGTGCATTTCCGTGTAAAATGTG
>JAQIXA010004494.1:0-11252 GCA_034699045.1 Nanhermannia cf. coronata Gr-Ori-00579 | reverse complement strand
CTAAAAAACGTTACTAAAAATTTGCTTATTTATTTATAATGTAACTAACTCTCTTTTATTTTTATTTACTCGTATGGCAGGAATCAAGGAATCTATAAATTAAAAATTGTTTCATTTGGACTAAAAAAAGTTTATTTGGATTTCAAACGATAGTTAAGTACCCTACTCTACCTAATTTTTAAATAACATTTCAATCTTTGAACTACTTTTTTGCCGGTTAAATTTCAAGACAAAACTATCCAAACTGATATACCTACCTAAAGATATCTGTATATCAGTACAAACATTGTCTTAAATCGAAATTTTTAACGAATATTTGTGCGAGGGACTTACTTGCTTTGTCCGTCTGTCTGTTTGTTTAGGGGATAAATCTTAAACTATTGGACCTATTTTAGCAAAAATTTGGCATGAAGGAGTTCGAATTTTCTCGCCTTCCAGGTGAGGTAGGAACTCCAAAGTCTTATCAAATTTCGGGGTTTTCCAGCTCTAAACGTGTGCCAATTTTGGTGTAGATCCGAATCACGGTTCGGCCGCAAACGTGCGAACGGACAAACAGACAGACAGACATGGCAAACGCTATAGCCCTTTTTCCCCATTTTCAATGGGTGCGGTTTCAATCAGACCCTTATAGAGTCTGATTGTGCCATTTCGACAAAAATTCCAGATTTTTTCACTCCTTGAGATACTATGGACCCTTTAAGTGTCCCCATGTTAATCAAATGGGAATTGTAATCGATGACAAAGATTCCGAATATGATATTCGATTGAACTTATAGTTTACCTTTGACACCTAAATAAAATCGGATAACTTGAGATGCCTTTAACACTCTGCTCGCAAAAAATTAATAATTAAATAATACTTGTAACTTGAAACAGATATCATATAGTAATAATGATAAAATTGCTAAATTTTGAAAATTTGACGTTAATAATTTAATTCTATAGGTAGGGTACTCAAATTTTGCGAAATTTTCTTTAAAATAGTTTGATTTTTGGTATTCATATATAAATCCTATCATAAATAGAAAAAACATTATGAGAAAATTTTTCATTGAAATGAATATGAATATTTTAGAAAAGTTTTCAAGACTTGTAAAAAAGCCTCGTTAAAAATGGTTATTTCGCATATTAAATAGTAGATTATACAGTAAAGATTATGATATGCTTCAAAAAACCTTCGAAATAAAGTTTTTACCCGGGCAATTGTTTCTCATTTTATTTCCTATCTGTAGTCTGACGCTTTATTACATGGGAATTTAAAGGGTTGTAAAAAAAAGGTATACAAAAGTCCATTAAGATTTAAGATTTGCAATTTAATAACTATTCTCTAGCTCTAGATTCGTTTTTTAATCATAAAGATCCACTCTAGTACTCATATACTGTACTGTAGCTGTAGCTGTAATACAGTATATAGCTCAAGTGATCTTTGCCTAATAAATTTTTTAATTGCCCTCGTGTAATAAATTTTAAATTCATTTTGGCGGGTTCATTTTGACTACGAGAGTTGTGGGGGCGGGTTTAGTTGTGGTTTTTTGAAATAGCGGCGTGAAAACGGGGGGCCTACCCTGAATTTTATGACCCTTCGAGATAAAATATTTAATTGCAGTCCTAATCGAGCAATTGCGCTTTTTGATGGCCCTTCGACCTGATGCATTCTCTACGAAGATTAAATAAAATCTCTTCAGAAAAAAAGGTACATGTCCCTCAAAAAAGCTCACTGTCTCAAATTAAAATGGACAAATTATCTACAAAATTAAATTTGACTCATTTTGGTTGAATATAAGTAAATTTGGGTCTTAATTTTGGCTTAAATTTTGTTAATTTTTCTAAATTACCAATTATCTACTTTATCTATCTATTAAAAATTGAATCTCCACAAATATAGCGATACTTTTTCGGGAGCTAAAAATATTTTAGTGGTATTCTTAATTTTCAATTTGAAATCATAGTTTGATTACATTACAAAATTTAGGTTTTCAAAATTGAAAGGATATATCGTAAATCCAGAAATAATGAGCCAAAAAAGCTCATAATAACCTGAAGATATCCATGGTAATAAAGGAAAACTTGTGTCCTTGATTAGCGAAAAAATTCAATTTTCTTGTATTATTTAATTTTTAGTCTAAAAAGTTTTAGACATCTTTTATAGTGTATTTCAATAGGTTAAAAATTCCAAATAAAAATTGATAAATCTGTAATTTTGAGCATAAAATTTCCATATATACATATATTATGTACTTATACGAGTATGTTGATAATTTGCGAGCTAAATAAAACCTACAAACTACAATCAAATAGGTATATGGTTATGGTTGAATCGCTATAATATTAAACCATCAAATTTCAGAATTAGTTTTATGATTATCACCAAAACCTCGTTGGAGAGAAATTCGGTTTTTGCCTTTGGAAATTTGTAGTAGAGGGGTTGTAAATTATCTCATAAATTTGGCCAAGTCTCAGGCCAAGTTTATGAGACTCAGTGTAGGTACTTAATATTTATTATAGAAATACATATTGGAGATAATTATTTGTTGGTTTATTCTACTATCAGTACCAGTATCTAGTACCAGTATCTAGTACCTTATACAATAGAGACTCTGATTCTCTGAGAGCAAAAAAGTAATCTTGGTAAATTCGAATTTATTTTCTAATTTGGAATTTATTACTTTTATTTCATTCTCGGTGAAAGTAAAAATAAAAATGACCTTTTTATGATTTTAGCAAACCTGTTATACTACTAGATACTGATACTACTATAGTATAGTACTACAACTAGTGGTGCAACAATTAACTTTCTCTGAATCTTGAAAAGGTTTTTCTAAAACTATTTTTAGAGCTTTTTGTACTGATCCTAAGAACCTTTTAAGAGTATTTTTTTCAGAAGATCAAAGAATTTTTACTGGAGAATATATAAATGTTTAAAATGTTATAAAATCAACAATTCTATGGGAAAAACAGGAAGTTGAGTACCCTATCTAGTTGAAAACTTTTTTTTCCCCAAAAAATAGTCCATTTTTGGGGTATTTTGGGTAGTTTAAAAGCTTTCAGAAATGGGTAATATAGAGTAAAGAAAGTGTTGCTTCAAATCTAAAATGGATATTTGAGATTTATCAAGTCCATAGGGCAAGAAATGTAATATTAATATAATGACTATATTGCCAATTTGAAAAAGTTCGAAATGTCACAGAAAATTTCCAAGAGAAAATTCTTCTATAGACATAGAGATAGATGCATTATAAATTAGGCATATAGATAAATTTTGACTATTAATCGCAGAAATTACTTCTAAAATAACTATTAGATCAATTGTTTTAATATTATTTTCTTTGATTACGGTACTTCAAACCGCGAAATATTGACCTAATTTGACCTTTAAGCTTTGACAAAGGTTATAAAATGTAATGTTAATAATCATCTAATCCTAAGTACCTATTTACATTTTGGGCTTTTTCAAAATGTTACAAAATTTTCTAAAATTTCAAATCTTTCAAAATTTGTCATTCCTATTTCCGAATAGTATGAAACCATTTTGTTTATTTGTCGCTGAAATCTCCTCAAAAATTTCATTAGTTTGTGCTTGTTTAAGTTTTTATTCCAGTTTATTTGATTACCTCATTGAAAAAACGAAACCAAAAATTGACCCAATCAGTTCAGTACCAGGCCTGTAGCATTATCGAATTTGACAAAAGTTTAACAATTTTTCCTTTACTACGATACTAGTCATGAAATGTATAATTATTATGATTCATTTACATTTTGAAATTGTAGAAAATATCACAAAATTTTGAAAATAAGAAAATCTGAAAATTCTCTTTTACCTACTTATAAGTACATATATAGTACCCTACCATTTTGTTTATTTATGGTTGAAATCGCCTCAAATTTTTTTATTAGTTTATTTGCAATTTTTAGAGTTTTACAAGTATAATGAGATATTTTGACCTAACCTGACCAAATTGCTTCTGAATCATTATTTGATTTGACAAAATTTTGACAATTTTCCATGGTCAATGTGACCTAAAATGCTTTATTATGAGACCAAAGTACAATATTTGCTGACACAACAGTTTGCTTTTTAGATTTTTATTTTATTTTTTTCGAATTTATAAAATTCTAGATACTTTTACCATATACTTTGTGGTAAAAAGGGCGACCCCCACAGTTTCATTGTACTTTGTGGCGATTTTGAGCCTTACGAAAAAAATAAAATATTTCACATTTGGTCATATTATCCAGCCATAATACATGCTTTTCAAATCATAAGTATCACAACACAACATAACATACGAATACGGAGTACTAGTATCAGTATAAAGATCACAAGGATTGAAATAGAGTTAAAAGAAATTCAGAAAAATATATATTTATTTAGACTTGTTATCAAAAGCCCTAATCTTGCTGATGATGCCCAACAACCAGAGATCTATAGATTCAACTTGTAAAGCCCTATATATGTATTTTATATATTTTTAAGTATATTTTATTCATTTTCTAAGGGTATATTAAGTCTTAAATTCTTAAATTCTTAAAGGGTTAAAAGGATTTGAGATCTCATTCAAAACCCTCAAGTAGAAAAAAAAAATCTCCCTCATCCTTTTACTTCAATCTTTTTCTCAATTTTTTTTTGCTTTGCCTAAGCCAACCCATTCAACAACAAGGACATTATCTTGATGAGAATTTCGTACCAGTTTCTAAAAACCAAAATACATCACTTGTATATACCTATACGAGTATTTAAGATTAGTAAGGAAAAATTCTCAAATAAGAACGGGTACCCAATAAGAACCAGTTTAATAAGGCTTTAAAAATGAGATTTTAAACATAATTGTATTAATAGTAGTTAATTGAAAAAAATCAACCAAAATGCTCAATTATGAAATGAGTTAACTATAAGATTACCAATACAAGATATTGGTAAGAAAAAACATTAGGTTTTTAAAACCAAACTGTATTTTTCTTGAAATTTTTACAAATTTTTATAAAATTTGACAGGTTATGCTATAATTATAGAGAAATATCTAATTTCTATTGATTTATACAATAATAGTGGTATTCTTATTTCTATGTTCAATTTGAAATTCTAGTTCGTTTGACTTTAGTAAGAAATTGAGGATTTTAAAATTGAAAGGATACCTTCGGGTTATAGTTATAATGGGCTTTCAGACCTTTATATGAGGTTTAATATACAAAGGCCTAAAAGCCGAATATAACCTTTGAGATTTGAATTTTCAATCTCAATTTTTAAGTACCTAGTTAGAATTTGCTTTTAAGTATCCTACCTGTTATGAATTTTGTGAAGTTTTATTTTTTAGTTTTAGTTTGATATCAAATTTTGTGTTTTTTTGAAAATTTTGGAAAATTTTGTTTAAAAAAAGATGGGCTTATTGAGCATTCGTTAAAAAATGGGCGATACATTGTAGGTTATTCAAATGATAAATTTTTTTAGCAATATCAGTTCAAAATCGGTACTCTATTCGTTGGACCTATAGATGTCTTTTGAAATATTTATGAATTTAGAAACCTAAAGGATTTGCATATTACAAAATTGAAAGGATATCTTGGGTTTATATTATAACCGTTATAATGAGCTTTCTGGCCTTTATATGAGGTTTAACATGGTAAGGGCAAATACATCCTTTCCATTAAAATTATACATATAATTAATGCTTTAATGTTTGAATTTATTTGAATTTTTAAGAAAAAGTTACTATATAGTACCTACTTACTGATATGTACTTTTAATGCAAGATACAATGTAGGGTACATAAATGAATAACCACACTTTTGTCGTTTTTTTTTACCAATTTCAACTTTCTTTATAGAAAGTACTAGCGATAGGAGTAGTAATAAATATTGCAAAAGAAATAATAAAAAATAAAAATAGTGAAACCGGGACTTTTTTGTGGAAAGTTCTCTTTCCGGTCTTTCTTTTCTATACTAGTACTACTACTCGTATTATGTATGTATAAAAAGTCTCATTTTTTTCTTTACTTTTTCTCAAATATCATAATATTTTACTAACTAGAATACTAACTATACAGATACATGCTTATTATGATGGTATAAATCCTAGTTGGTTGTACATGTACGTACTATGTAGTAGGTAATAATAAAATACACTTGCGGTTTCTCTGAATTTCAAATTTTGAATTTGAAAGTTTTTGGAAATTCGAAATTCTTATCGAAAGGTGAATTTCTATTTAACTCGAATGACATTTATGGGCTACATTACGTTTTAGATGTTGGTTCGAGAAAATCCCATTAACCTTATACCTAGTAATGGTAGTACTAGTATTTTGTATAGTACGTACGGATACTATAGTAAGGGTAAGTATTTGGTCTATTTAGTTAGGTTATTTAAGTTTGAAGGTAATAAGAATATATTTCTTATGAGAAAAAGGCATAAGAGTTGCCCATCTGTTGCTCGGAAAACTCTCCATCAAGTCTACCAAGCTGAGTTTTATGATCCTCTGGGGACATCTCGGCCAAAGGACCAGCCAAATACCCTCAAAGATAAGTCCATCTCACACTTTTCTACTTTTTTTAAACAAGCAAACATTCACTAAAAATGAAAAAAAGCAAAAAAAAATCTAATTATGAATGTACATATAGGTTTGGAAAATCACCAGAAAGTTGGAAATTAGACCAAATAATTGGTCAATAAACTTTCAATACTTTCTCTCGAACTTTTATCCTCAAAGGATATCTCCGGTTATAATTGGCTTTCTAGCCTTTTTATGGGGTTTAACATGGAAAGGCTTGAAAGCTGAATAGATCCTTTGTCAAATTTTGACACAATGGAATATACTATATACCCTTGTTAATTTGTCAATTTTGACAAAAAAATTGTCAATTTAGTCAAAAATTGGTCAAAAATTGGTCAAAAATTTAGTCAAAAATTGGACCAAAAAGCAAAAAAGTAATTCAATTAGCTTAGAATTTTAAATATTGACAAATATGTTAGGCTGGACTTTAGATTTTATCAACATTTAAGTAGAGTACTTACCTATTATCTGTAGTAGAGCATTTAATATTATTGGTTTTTTATGATCATGCTTTAATCAAAATCAAAGTATCCTATATCTACACTAGTTACTAGTTAGTTTAGAGTTTATTAAGAGTATGAATAAGAAAAACTGTATGCTTGATTACAAGTACAAATACGTAGGTTACTATTGGATTGTAAAACCTGTCTTTTAATTTATGCGATAACTTTTAGTCTTTATAAAATTTTCTCGACAATTTTTGTGAATTTTTTCTTAAAAGTTTGTTCTTGTCCCATGGATGTACCTTAGTTGGAATTATCTGAAAATCTGGAATTATCTGAAGTTATTCTGACAATTCTGAATTGTTGCTTGTTACTTGTTACAGCATTTTTTTTCTCTATTTCCATTTTATTCGAGCTCATCTGCCTATCTGTCCATATACCTATTGCTTCTAACTATGGACCTAGTACTAGACTATATACTGTATAGTTTAGTCTAGTAAGAAATGCAACAAGCAGGCAGAACGATTCACATTAGCCATAAGAAAAGACATTGTGATATTCAGATAGATAGGGAAATTCAGCCTGCCTGCCTGCCACTGCTGCTGAAACAGCTTTTTTTTCTCGTTCTAAAAAAAAGAGAAAAAAATGATAGAGATAAAATGAAGTCATCGAGGCGATGAAGGAAATGAGTTTGAGATCCATTCCGAGGCTTTGGATACTTTTTTCCAAGCTCGCCTTTCAAGCATTTTGAAAATTCTAGTTTTCAAAAATATCTCAATTATTTGATTTCCAATTTGTACTTACTATTTTAGATTAGATTATTACATATTGACTCATTAATTACTTAATTACTGGTACTAATCATTAGCTGTTCTAGAGAGTTTTAAGACAGAGCAATTTTACTAAAAAAAATGTGAGTAAAATTGTATCTTAATAAAATACACTAAAAGTTGATTTTGACGAGAAATCTAAATCTAAAGCATTCTGGATGATCTGAAATATTTGGAAAACTCAGAAAATGATAGTTCTCAAAAGTATCTTTTTGAAAACTATTTGATCTATAGTCACCTTACTGATAGTCACATATTATCAGTAAATTGGTAAATAAGACATGTGCATATATTGTACAGAATATTGTATTGTATAACATTTTATAAAATAACAAATACAAATATCACATTCTCTGGATTTGTTTACTCCATTTTTCATACCTACAAATTTTGATAATTTTTTGAAGAGTTTTTATTCAATTCTGTTTAAAACTGACCTTAAATACGCAATTTTTTTTATTAGATTGTAACAATGGGCCAACCTGCTAAGTACAGAATCAAAATCTATCTTAAAAATTCAATTTTTCAAACCAACTGACTGAAAGTTAATTAGGTTTCACATTTCAAATCGTTTTAAATCATATTTTTGTTCTAATAATCAGAGATTATCTTATTGATCAAGATAAGTTATACGGATTAGTTCAAATTAAATGAGAAAATGTGCTTTTTTTTAGATAAAATTCGAGCTTTTTGAGAAGGTTTTATTGTCTGTCTAATGTGTATATTGTAGTATATTATGGTCTTATTTGGCGGATATTCTGATGACGGTTTCCCCCCACTAAAAAGTAATATATGAGTTTGAAACATAAAGTATTTGTATTTCTTATAAAATCCAAAAAAAATGTCTATTTTACCCAGTATTCAGTACTAGTACCATTGTACGTAAATGGGCTTTCTGTTTATCCTTCTAATGTTCTTAACTACATATTCTTGAGAGATTATTTTGTCTTTTTCTCACTCACTTTCACTAATGTATTATACTAGTACCTAGTAGTACCTAGTAGTACAATTTAGATTCTATTTTAGAACTATAGTAGTGGTAAAAATAATAATAACTTATATTTAGATGGGATAAGTTGAGTTTTGAGAAGACAATGATTTCTGAAGTGTTTTATTTTAGCTTATTTAGTCAAGAATTTAATGGAGTTTTGAAATTTCTTTCCAGCCCTTTTTAAGCTACTTTGGAATTTCAAGAATGACAAGGAAAGTGACAAGTATCAAAGGAGATAATTTTAAGATATAAATAGACCCAATTTATAGCTTATCTTTATCTTTCGAAAATTATTTCAAGACTTGAGGAAAAGTCGAGGTAAAAATGTACAAATAACAATTTGACACAATCTTTAGTTTAAAGGATTTATCAGGCCTTTACATGTTAAACCTCATACAAAGGTCAGATAGTCCATTATAACCCGAAGATATCCTTTAAAATAGCTATTCTATAGGTACTGTATTTCAAGAATATAACAGCATTTGTAGAGTTATAAAATAGTCTATAGATAAATCAAAATTGTAATAAAACGCAGAGACATACTATGATAGTATGTATATTGATTAATTCGGCTCTGAAAATCCCGATTTTCTCTTGGCAATTAAACTAAAAGTAAGAGCATATTATTTAGATTTTAAAATAATCTATCGATAAATCTATGAATTATTGTAAAATTGATTGCTTGCATACTGATAACAATACATGTCTATCAGCTATCCTTATAATCCAGCTAAGAAAATCTCGATTTTGTCGGAAATTTATTAATCTATAGTTCAAATTGTAAGTAAAATTTAGTTTTTAAAGGCTGAATTAACTAAATATAGATAGGTACAAGATACTGAAAATTTTTTCAACAATTTTTAGATTATAAAAGCCATTCTTTATTATAAAATGTCAAAACAGACCAAAAATTTTCAAAGTTAATTTTCACTTATAAATCTTATAATGTTCAAATGCAAATTCTGTTGACATAAATACTTCGGTTTTCATACCCTTTATATGTTAAATCTCATTATAATCCGAAGATAATCCTTTGTTTTTTCTTTTAGGTAGGTATACATATGCATAAATTTTTTGATATTTTGATTTTGATTAAGTATCAGTGGATTAAAGATACTAAAGACTGTACAAGATAATTTCTCTAGTTAGTATAAAGTTGATTATTAATTTAAATTCGAATTTGGACAATTACATTTCAGTTTTGAAATTCTAGAATTATGAAATTGTAAATTTATTTACCACTACGTAGTAGTTAGTAGCTGTTAGGTAGGTACGAGTACTATTCAATATAAAGTGAGTAGATTTATGTTTTTTGAGGGTAAGTTGTTGTATTTAGAAATATGTTTTAAATTTTTAAGTACTTAATTTATGACTGGAAAACCATCAAGTACAGAATTTTTCGGTGCTTCTTTCTTTTTGTGGTTTTTTTCCCGGGGTGAAATTTGATGTATGTGACTTTGTATACTGGAGTCTGTTGGGGACTTTTTACCACAAGTGTAAATTTATAATTTACACCCAGTAGTACTAAATACACAATAGCCAAAAAAGTAACAAAAATTTAATATACCTAATACCCTATTATTTTTTTGAATTTAAGCTATTAAGTATGTAGGTAGAGCAGAATTTTACCAAATATTGGTATACAAAAATTCGGATTTTATCGAAAATTTTAAATCTTGAGATACAAAATGTCGAATTTTGTAAATTTGACTCAAAATAAGCATATTTATTACATCAAAAGATTAGGTATTCATTTAAACAGACTTGATTTGAGATTTCAATTTGGATTTTAGGCATATTCATTGATTGAGATTAATAATATCGTCAAATCAGGCAAAATTTTTAGATAACAAACAAGTAGATATTTCACTCAAAAATACAAAAATTAGATAGGGTACTTGAAAATTTTGTAAATTTTTTAGAAATTTGATCACATTTTTGTGAAAACAATTGAAATCTCAAATTTTCAAGTCTTATAAGTGTAATATTCGAATACATATATTGAATAAATATCTACAAAAATATACTACGAAGCCTCACCTAAAATATCTTTTAATGTAATTAATGTGCTTATTTTGGATCAAATTTACAAAATTCGACCTTTTGTATTTCAAGATTTAAATTTTTTGGTAAAATCCAAATTTTTGTATTCCAAAATTGGGTTAAATTCTGCTCTACCTATAGGTACATACTTAATGGTCAATTGATCCGCTTTAACAGATAATAGCGAATAAAATCAAGTTTAAATTAGGTCTAGAATAGGTGGATTTCGTATTATAAAGACTTATTATTACTAGGCTTTAATCAACTCACTAGAAGTTGATTATAAATTGTGCGAGCAAAGCGTTGAAAACTTCCCAAGTCACCTCATTTTTCGGTTTCAAAGGTCAATTTTCGGGGTCAAAGGTCAACTCCAGGGTCAAACGGATATCAAATTCGGAAT
>JAQIXA010004493.1:0-11252 GCA_034699045.1 Nanhermannia cf. coronata Gr-Ori-00579 | reverse complement strand
TACTCTATAGTATAGAGTATTGTGTTACTGCTAATTGAGTATAATCTGATACAATAGGATATTGATATTGTACCATGTATAGCTGAATTCTGATTTCGCAAATTGATTTGATTCTCTCGATAGTTGACTTCGTATATAGCATGTCAAATCAGTTTACAAAATCAAAATCCAGATATAAATAAAATTAATAAGCTCTAATCTTAAGAATTAAGAATATCTAAGTATGTATGTACAAAAAAGGCTTCCTATAGTAAGTATGATTGTAATTATACATCGACTTACAGAAAAAAACCAAAATCACGATAATTTTTTTCGGATATTCTTTAATTGAATAAATCCCTGTGCCTGTATCAACTGTCTAACTACTAGCGCTCTAGTAATGAAAAAGTATTATTAGCTGCTCTTTTTACAGTTTTGCCTATCTATTTATGAATTTTTGATGCTTTTGGCTTTTAAGGAAGGACAGAAAAAAATAAAAGAATATGATTAATGAAGAATGGGAGGCAATGTGTTATATATTTATTTAGGGTACTTCTTACTACTAGGTAGGCATATAAAATATATTTTAAAGTTTATTTTTGGCATTTTTCTTTGAAATAATTTTCGTGAAAAGTAAAAAGTTACCTACGCTAACTGATATTTTGATGTAATCAAAATTAGTACAGCTACTGATATAATAGTGTATAGGGAGGGTAGTGAAAGACGTAGCGCGTTGCGGGTGATTAGAGAAAATTGTTCAATAACAAAATAAAAATTAGTATACTTGTGATATTGGCGTGGTAGAAAAGTTGGGAGAATTATGACTTGGAAATTAACTAATGAATAAAATAGAAGTATAAATTTGAGATCTCTGCTGAGATTGAGTTTGTGAAGAATAAGGTTGCTAATAAAGTATTTATTTATTTTTTCATTATACAGCTCGAGTCGATTGATGAGGAATCTCGCAGAAAAGATGAGACGAGACAAGCTGAATATGTATATTTCCGAGCTCTCCTCTTTAGTCCCCATCGTAGCGATGGCTACCAAACGAATGGATAAGACCTCAGTCTTGAGACTTTCTGCAAATTTCCTTCGAATTCATCTGAGTAAGCAGATAAGATATTTTTATAATAGCTAGCTGAATAACAAAATATCATTTATTAGTAGGTACATATTTTATAAAGAATGTTTTCATCTCATTATTTTTACATTTCTCTTACAAATTTGCAATTTAATATATTAAATAAATCCTAAACCGATATGTTACCATTATCATTAATCACTACTACTACGAGTACTACTTTAGTAGTAAAGCACAAACTTCTAACTATACCTAAATAAATTTCTTTCTTTAGGTCTTAAACAAAACCAAAATCAAGAAAAAATGAAGATTACCCCAGAGGGAATGGAGGGTCATCTTTCTCATACACTTTTAGATGCTCTCGAAGGATTTATGCTAATTATTAGTACATCAGGAAAAATTGTGTATGTCTCGGATAGCGTTGAAAAGCTTCTCGGACATTCTCAGTTAGATCTTATGGGTCAATCTTTGTATACGATCTGTCATAATGGGGATCATGAAGTTCTCAGACACCATCTTCAGCCGTCCAGTCCCTTCGAACCTAAAGGTATTTTTAAAAAAAAACATTTTTTTTGAGATTGTAGTATATTATACTTTATACCTTATATATGGTGGTTTTTGATTTTTTAAATCTAAAATTTTGTTTTTGTAGACGAATCTTCCGAGACTTCGCTTGTTGATTATGTTCCTCGGTCTCCTTCCTTTTTTAGTGGTAGACCTGAAGATACCTTAAGTAAGTTGAATATTACATTTATTCAAAATATATTTATTCTAACCACACAAGGAGTACACAACAACATTTCTATTTGATTAATTATTTTAGAAAAAAATCTTTAATCGATATTTCATGTTCATTTAGGATATAGCGGTCTAGCTTCTGGAGAGAGGAGATCATTTTATGTTCGACTTGCTGAGCGTTCAATGGTAAGAGTACTGAATTGTTAAAATATTTACCGCTAGTTAGTTAAAACACAATGATTGAAATCCTAATTATTAAAATTGTATAGGCAAGAGGAGATCCTGCTCGTCATGTTACAGTGCATTTGATCGGAATGCTACGACCACCCACTCATAAAAAAGAAACACCAAAGTCTAAGAAAAAAGGTACAATTAAATGAATGTTTTAAAATGAGCATTTTAATGGATAATCACAATCATTTATCATATCGATGTAACGATGTAAATAATATTCTTAATTTTGTAGATATTTCTTCAACAACATGCGATGAGCATCTCCTTGTCTGCGTTGCAAGACCCTATCGTAATAAAGGAATAACAGAATTATCTCTTATGGAAGCAGTTCAAGATGAATATGTAACTCGTCATTTACCCGGTATTTATATAAAAAATGTTTAACTCATGTAAAAAATATTTCTTTTTGCAAAAATTTCATATAATTTTTTAATTTTTAGATGGTCGGATTGTATATTCAGATCATCGCATATCATTTGTTGCTGGATATTTAACGTAAGTACCTCATTTTTATTTATAAGGTAGCGAGAGCTTTATGTGCAAATATCCTACCTAGCTAAAAAATATATTGAAACCTAAGTTAGTTTATTTGCTATTAATAATAATCTCTGTAATGTAATATCATATTAAAGAAAAAATTTCTCGACATAGGTATACATATTTTCTAATTAAGAAATTTTTGCCAAGCAGAAAAGGAATTTATATTAAGATAAAAAAATAATTAAATATTTTTTATAATTTTCAGGGAAGAAGTTGTGGGTTTGTCGGCTTTCAATTTTATTCATCCAGAGGATCTTCCGTGGGCGACTGTCGCTAACAAGCAAAGTAAGTTTAAGTCCACCTACTTAAAATATAAATCTAAAATGTCTATAATAAAATTATAGTAGGTACTCAATTTTCTTATAATCTTATTTAACTTTATAACTTCCTACTGTAACAATAAGAACTAACTTATTTTATATAAATTTGAATTTGAAGCGTTTCTTAAAGTAGTTTCTCTTAATAAAGAAAGAAACCATATTAGATTTCCGAATTATTAAAAGAAACTAATAAAGCCATTTCAATTATTATTTCTATTTTTAGTGTTCAGCAGTGTAGAAGGACAAGGATTTACTGTTTTGCGTCTGAGGTGAGTAATATTTATATATTAATCCTAGGCTTAACTATTACTATAGGCTAACTATGAGAAATAATACATCATAAAACAATAATATAATATATAATAGAACATAAAATTAACCATTTTGTATATTTTATTCTAGGAGTAAAACTGGTTCCCTGATTCATCTCAGAACAAGAGGCTTTTTAGAGTTCAATAAAGCCACTCAAAAAGTAGAGACTTTCGTGTGCATAAATACATTATTAACGTAAGTTTCTTTTTCCATTAAAATCAAGTTTATGAATCTAATTTTTTTCCTCAATCATAATTTTAGACCCGAAGAAGGAGAGAAAGAATTAGAAAAAGAACGTGAAAGAATAACTCCGTTTATCACCTTTCAACAAGTAACTACAACTTCACCTAGTACAAACCAATCGAGTTCGTCAATCTCAGGGAACTCTGCTCAAGTTCTTTCTCAGAGCCCAAATGCAATTGCACATTCTTCAAGACAGTCTTCTTCAACAAAAATCATTAATACATTAATGATGTCAAACAATAAAAGTTCAACTGTACAGCAACAACAACAACAACGAAAGGCAATTACAATGGGACATTCAACAATAACCCAACTTCAGCAGCAGCAGCAACAGCAGCAACATCATTCAGTCAATTTAAGCTCATCTGTTGTTGATCTCGTTGAGTTGCCAACTGATCAAAATATAGAGCTTTTCCTATCATCTCCTAAATTAACACAAACCGACTTGAATCAACAGCACGTGAATGGGAACTCATTTCGGTTAAATAACAGTGAGGTTTCATCAAATGAGCTCGCCCACACAACAACCGAATACCTTAATCCACCGAATGTAAGCTTACTTGGAATGACAAATGATGAGTTACAATCATCTCTACTTGAACAAGTTTCGGAATTTCGACAAAGTCCTACAATCCTTAATAGTACAAGTCCAACTTATTCTGAATCCTTTATGCTACACGAGCCACAACCCCGTGAAGCCCTCCCAAGACTGAAGCGTTCATTGCCCGATGTTGAAGACGTTATTGTATCATCGAGTGCCAAAAAATTAAGGTATATTCTTAAAAAATCAATTTTTGTCCTGTGGACTCTGTATACTCTACTGCCTACCCGTTTTATTTAATTATATTTTTTCTTATTATAGAGATGATGGCTACGCAATGCCCTCAGCTCTGATAACATCATATAATCACTCTCATTCTCCTCACCACCACGGGAACAAATGGAGCACGCAAACGACCACAACAACCATAATTTTTGACCAACATAATAACAACGGTTAGGATACTTAAATTGGGTATTCAATGTCTATAAAATACATGAAAAAAAAACTCTCAGAACTCTATCTTTACCCTTAATTATACCCTAAATATCTTCATTTATAGTTGACAAAGAAATCCAGGAAACCATTAATTCGGTTTCATTCCTCCTGTAAAAGAGAAAAATTCTGAAACAAACCCCTCGTTAAATCTACGAGCAAGTCAGACAATCATAACTAACAAATATTACATTGATATTTTTTATTAAAATAAGTAAGTAAAAAACTATTTGGTCTTGAATCTGAATAATTAATATTCGTCGAAAAAAAAATTTATGCAAAATATATTTCTATCTCAAATAATTAAAAAATGAATTTTTTCGGAAAATCCTATAATATATTTTCAAAAAAAAACAAAACTTATTTGACTTAAAATTAAAATATCTAATGACCGACGAATATAAAATATGATCGGTTTAGGTTAAATTGTGACGTGTGACTACTCTTCGAGAACAAATAAATTAATGAGAGAGTTTTTAAATTTATAAATCTAACTAGAGTAGGTATGGAAAAACAGAAAGAGTGATTACGATCACGGATCACATTTTTGGTCATCTATTTATAAAAAGTGAGTAAAAAATACACAAGACTGATCTTATTAATCGTTAAAAAGCGCTAATTTTCAGATTAAAGAATACAAAGAATTTATATCCGTAAAATAAAATATTAGTTGTTTATTAGTACCTAGTTGTAGCTAGTAGTAGAAAATTCATTTATTAACTTTAGGCATTATTTATTATACCAAAATTACTAATCTAAGGAAATTAGACAGGTAGATTTATAGCTATGTCGTATATATATACACAGATATATAGGTAAAAATTACTTCTTGTAGGAAGTAGTACACAATATAAATATAATAAAAATATTTACACTAATATAATATTAATACCTAATTTATAGGATTAGTTAAATATGTAGGTAAAGTTTACCTAAGAATATAAATATTTATAAATACAAATAATATATGTAGGTAGGTTATAGGTAGGTAAGGTATATTTATAAAAGTGGGAAATTAACTATATTAGGTATCAAACGACTTATTATATTTTAGCATAGCTTTAATTTTATAAAAGCTATTTTTATCGAAACCAAATTAAAAAATTTAATATTAAGACTGAGATAAGGAAAGGATAGGGAAATAACTACTTTAAATAATAACAATAAAAATAAAGAATGTCCGGTTTAATTGCTTTATTTTTAATTTAATTTATACTGATACTTTACGTGATAACATGAAACAGAAACAGATATATTTGAATTCAATTGCTCCCAAACCAAATGAAAATGAAAAGTGTGATGACTTTTGTTTTTACACGACAAAGTCATTTTTGAAAATTTAAACCAAAACATTTTGAATTAGATATAGGTAGGTAAGCTTTATATTATTTACATAGTTTCGTTCAATTTATTACAAATACAAACTGAAGAGTAAAGAGATGGTAATTTGTAACATGTAGGGAAAGAAAAGACCAACTTTGGCCTCAAATTTCAAATTGTACAAGTTTTTGATTGGTTTTTTAGAATTCCTTACATAAAATTATTACCTACCTACTAGCTATGTATTTGTATTTAAATATTATATTGCTATAAGCAGAATCAGTGCAATTGAAAGAAGGCTGAATTTTTAAGAATTGAAAAAATTTTGGTCCACAATTTTTAATATTCTAGAATAGCTAGTACATATATATAATACCTATATAATAAGTAGGTATATTACGAAAAAAAGAGAATTATGATTTTTTATCAATTTTCTGTGGATCTATTCGCACACAATACATACTAATATTTTTAATCATTACATTAAAGGGCATACTTATTTTAAAGAAAAATGCTATAAAGAATTATGTATCTAGTATAAAATGTAGTATGCATGCATTATTATAAACATTTTAAGCTGAAAGTTTAAATCTAAGAGGTTATAACAGTACTAGTTCTCTTTTAATTTAAAGTTAAAAAGGGATTCATCATCATATAATATTCTGTATTTTATCTCTTCCATTATTTTTGTTGTATCGAAATATTTGTTTGTCTATTTGAGTTGCGATTGTCTTGGTCTTGATTTTATTTGAAAATCTGATTAGATATTATAATATACTAGACATGTACCTATATAGTAGTAAGGCAAATGATTGTATGTATTTCATTAAAATAATAAGTATATAACTTTATTACAGTTCAGTATATACTAGACTTTTACTTGTATAATTTTAAAAATCGTGTTTCTGATTTAAAATTTAAAATGATTAGGTAGGCTAAAAGAAATTTTACAATTTTATGTAAGTATGCAACAAATGATAAATGGAATGATTGTGGACGTGGTTCTAGAATCTATTAGAATTAGATATAGGTACTTTAAAAAATTTATAAAAAATCATATTACCTAATATCTACACTTTCCTACCTAGACCAGGTATTTCTTAAGAAAAGATTCGTATGATAAATTTCATAACCATGTATAACAGTAAAGGTTGAGAATTTTAATTTTAAAAGCTTTTTTTAAACTAAATATTCTTACATTGAACAGCTATATACCTATTTGAATACCTTTATAGGTAGGGTACATTAAAAAATTGAGTTTTAAGGTTATCAAATGATATTTACTCTACCTACTTTATTTATACTTATGAATATTGTTGATTAGCATTTAGTTAATACTCCTGCTGGTATATTTAGGGATTTGAGAAGTTTTCCTAAATTTTATTGAATTAGTGATTACAGAATTTTACTATCTACAGTTTATCTTTTTTCCCTAGGTATATCCGATTGAATTCCTCTTTTCCATTATTTCAATGGAAATCCACTATAAATAATAAAAGATAATGATTTTCATTTTTTCTAGGCTATTTTGAGATTTTATTTGTTTGAAATTACAATTTAAAGCTAATTAACTTGACTTTTGAGAATCGTAGTTCCAATTATCTGTATTGCTTTAAACAAAACAAAACAAACCAAAGTTAATTCTACTAGTAGATTCAGTTTTTACAATTTTAATATTTTCTTTACTGTAATAAATACCTACACTTGTAATAATATTAATAATACTACATACTAGCATTTCATGGGAGTTATTTTGATCCTTTTTATATCTTTATCTTCTATTCCGATTCCGGTATGTATAAAATATAATAGGAGAAAGTGTAGCCTGTAGTACTGACTCTGATGACTGATTCTGAATTCTGAATGAATGCAGGAAAGAATGAATATGAATCTATTTTTTACACTAATGTAACTGTATAAGAATGAAATAAGCGTACCTTCCAATGGAACAATCCCAAATATAAATAAATTAAAATTAATATACGTATACTTAAGCTAGGTTAGTACTCCGTATTTTGCATAGATTTAAGACTTACCTTACTTAATTAAACTGACGATTAATAATTACTAGAAATTAGAGCACATACAAAGATAAAGAGTAGGTATACCTATAATATTAAGATATTATATAATCAAGTAAAGTAAAATACCTAAATATATAGTAGTATATTTTAATGAAATTTTAGTTTAAGAAATAGTTAAGTTATAACTGGTAGGTAGTCGAATTTTAGGATTTAAATAGGTTTAGAAATCGTTTAAAAAAATTTAATTAAGATTTTTGCCATTATTTTTTTATACTACTCTGTAGAATTTTTTTGCAAGTATTTACGATTATCGGTGTGTAGTGTGTAGTTAGTTGAGTTCAAATATTTTATAAATACAAAATTGTCCATTGATTGTATAGGTTTAAAAGGATAAAATGACTAATTAATTATTTCGATCTAAAATATTGAAAAGAGTACAAGCCCCTTTTAAGCCAGAAAGAATAATGCCCACATATACATAATACAATACAATACAAACAATTAGGTACAATTTACAATTACAAATTAAGGAATTTTTGCTCTACTGGTACTTTTGTAGTAAATATATATTTTTAAATCATTAAAAATAAAGTGACATACTTAGTACATCATACTCGTACAGGTACATATTTTATAAATATAAAAATACCTACTAAACACTACTTACAGAAATAAACAATTTTCTCTGTATTTAAGTCTGCTATCTAAAAATTTCGAGTCTTCTTTACCTTAACAATTTTTTATATAGGGTACATAAATATACTGCAAAGTGCAAGTCCGAAAAACTTGTACATTTTTCGTTGGTAAATGTTTCTATTCTAAATAACATGTTAAGTTAATATCTAATATGTAGGTAATACTAAAAAATCAAATTGTTAATGAAAAATGTGTTTAGATTTGAACTAAAAATTGTCACAGGGTTATAAATACAAATATATATAATTTAAGTGGTATAAATATTATCTTGAACTGCATTTTAATAATGTTTTATTGCTAGTATGAATATGAATGGATAGATATTTTATTTCGAATCGAAATTTGAGATCTATAAATATATACTGTTTACTGTCGCTTTTCCTTACATTTTTTTCAATTTCCGATTTAAACTAGGGCAATTATCGATCGAAAAACTACTCTGATAAATCAATCAATCAAAAGGGTTTTGAAACGAGTTTGAAAAGTTGACGTTTTAATTATTTAAAACACCAGACCAGATTGCTGGCCACTGAGTTAATTCAAGCAATGCAAAGTGAAAAACTATCCAGTTAGTTCAGCTTTAGAGAGACAAAATTTTAGGCATATTGTGCATTTTCTTGCCAAATAGGAGCTCAATTTTGACTTTTCATTTTCAGAGCTGAATTAATTTCATAAACTATACTGTATATTATGTTATACAGACATACTATGAAAATTTAACTGTGCATTCTTGAATTAAAAAATTGACTAATAGTATCAGCTTAACCTTTCGAAAGATTTTAGCAAAAAGAAAGTTTAGAAAGTTTTTGTAAGCGAGAAAATTCTTTGTGTGCGGCTACACCTAAAATTTTAAAGATTGTTTTGAGATTTTTGAAACTTGTTAATTTTTCTAATTAATATAAATCTCCATACTTTGTCCTTTGTAAATACTACAATTCAATGGGTAGTATCTTGAAAAATCTTCAACTATCTTTTTACTTTTACACTAACTGTATTGATGAATAATTTTGTATTTAATATTTAAAATAATTGTATTTAGATACTTTGAGAAAAATATTTAATAATACTTGTACATAGTATAGTTAGTGAAGAGAAAAAATATATATTGTCACACACACTTACTCAGCGACTAACTGTATAAGATACCTAAACCTACCTACCTAGTAGTTAAGTTTAAAAATAATGTTGTAAATTATATATCTAAACTTAAGCTTATATTTATAAAACCTTAATATAATCTACCTACCTAATTATTAATATTAAATCTTAGATTATATATTTAATATACCTAATATACCTAAATGTATGTTGTATTTTTAAGCGTAATTAAGGCTTTACTGTTTTCATACTTTAAGGAAGATACATTATAATATATTATAAATATTCTATATTAATATACATACTACTACATAATATATATATATATATATAATACCCATATGAAATAAAGATATAAATATTTGCAATTAAAATTCAAAAGTTTTTCAATAAAACTCATTTTATTTCATTGATTCAAATTAAAATTAAAATTATGCAAGTAGATAGGTAATAGGTATAAATTACATTGTACTTACAATTAGTTAATAAAGTGATGCACAATTACAATACACAACAATTAGGCTTAAAAACTGAAACTTATTAGTAAAACCATCCTTTTAAAATATCGAGTATCGAGTTTATATCCGTAAGAACTAAAAACAAATGCATTTTATGCTTATCGTTAGAATATATTACATTTCTACAAGTACCTACCTACTTAGTAACTACCATATTATAGTTTATACCTTTAAATTCATTGTACAGTTAGTTTATATTAAACATGAAACAAAAATAATTATCGGTAAGTATAAAAAGGACAAATTACTGATGATGGTGTGTTTGATGACTCGCCTGCTGGATTTGAAGCTGTACAATTTGGAAAGACTGTACCTTTTAAATTCACATTTAATTAAATATGTACATTACCTACATTACATTCTTATTATTACTTACTGTAAGAATCTTACGTTATTTATAATTATTAATTATTACTTATATAAATAATAAATACATAGTAAGTAGGAGTAGGTACCTTAGTTTATAGCTTTTCAATTTTCTGTTGTAAAAATATTATCAATTACCTAGCGAAAATTATATTTTTGTAAAAGTATGGAGTTCCCTAAATTCAATAAACTTAGGAAATAGGTATAGCTATACCTATATATTGGTAGGGAAGTTAGATATTAGGATTAGGGTAATAGATATAGTAAATTATTCAATTATGCTAATATTTACATTTAATTAATACATTCCCATAAACTATATTATTTGATTTACAAGTCCTTTAGAACAATTTATAATTATTTTTAGATTATATATAGTCGAATCGAATAGGTAATAGACAGTATAAGTAGGGTCTATTGATTTACTTCACTTTCGAAAACCCAGATTTTGAACTAAATTTTACAATGATGTTTACTTGAAAAACTCAGGTCATAACCTAACTGAAGTAAATTAATAGACCATGTACACGTATAGTAGGTACTACAGCGAATTAAAATAGAAAAAGAATAATAAAGCTTTATATCTATCTCTTTTTAGTATCACATTTTTACAGTTTTTTGCTTAAAATTTGTAGTTAATTTAAAATAAAATTTCAAGTGTTTACTTTACTAGAGTTCTCAATTCGGGTTTTTTTCGGGTATTCGGGTCCCGAGATAAAATCCCGAGATCCCGACTCGGGTATTTCG
>JAQIXA010004492.1:0-11254 GCA_034699045.1 Nanhermannia cf. coronata Gr-Ori-00579 | reverse complement strand
TTCGTCTTGAAGGATTAGTTTTAACTCATAGTCAGTTTAGTAGCTACGAGCCTGAATTATTTCCAGGTACGCATCCTTTCTCATAATTTACCTCTAATCGTGTGATTTAATTAATTTTTTTAATCTTTGAATTATCCTCAGGATTAATATATCGGTAAGTGGTTAATTATTTTAAAATATACGCACTATAGGTACATATTATTCAGCCTCCTCATTCTCAATTTAATTTAAATGATTTAATTTATTATTTTTTTAGGATGGTTAAGCCTAGAATCGTGCTCTTAATTTTCGTTTCCGGTAAAGTTGTATTAACAGGTGAGCAAGTGAATGTTTTCCAATCATTTAATAATGATTATCTACTAAATAATTAAATCAATATCAATAAAACACTAATAATGGAATTTGTGATATTCTAGGAGCAAAAGTAAGGCAAGAAATCTACGAAGCATTTGATAACATTTATCCTATATTAAAAAGTTTTAAGAAACAATAATAATAGTTATAAGTTAATTTATCTTATCTTAATTAAGAATCAGAACCTTTTAGATATACGTATAATATAATGATTATATAAAATGAACTGATAATAATCATACTGCGTTTATGATACTTATAATATAATTATGTATTTGATATTTCTTGAAAATATTCTTAACTATTTCTATTTACCTATAATTAAATAAGTTGTACAGATAATCATAATGTTTTAGCTGAAGCTGTTTACACTTTTTATTTCTAAAGATTATCTAAATTTACTCTCAAGTTGATACACCCAGATATATAAATTGTTATTTTTATTGTTTTAAATTAGATTCTATGAATATATTTTAACTTTAACCTCGATTTACCTATTTATTTTTCAGAATAGAACTAAAAAAGTATTATAATTTTGTGTATAAAATCTATAGATAGATTAAGCAAAATATTTGTGGTTCAATAAATGTTTATAATACTTTAATTATTTATTACAAAATTTTTCTTAAAAACATCACAGTCTTTTATTTAATTAAATACATACATTTATATTGTTCAATGCCTAATACCCTACCTACATACATACATACATTAATTATAATATACAAAAGATTACAATTCATAATTAGGTGAATAAGAATAATAATAATAAATTATCACTTAAATAATGAAAACACAAATTTTTTGACTAAAAATATAAAAATTTATATTTAAAATTTAAACTCAATCATCATTGTCATCATCTATTACTATTATTTCGACATCATCACTCGCCTTGATCTTTTTAATTTTCCTTATAATGTCCTTTTTAGTTTTGACTTGTTCATCTAATTCTTCATTATTATTGACGTTTAATAACGATAGTTTTCCATATTCATCAGCATTTTTCAGAACTAAAAAAGATCATAATATTAAAAGTGTCTATAATTTATAATCACGTTATTCAGCTCTGAAACTGAAATGCCAGATTAATGCCCCAATTATACATTTATGTTTGTGTAAAAATAAAGTATAAATCGGATTTTCCAGAGGAATTGAATAGACTAGGTAGGTAATGTAAAATTATGCAAGAAGTACATAAAGAAGAACAAACCTGGACAAAAAAGTGTAGATTCTACAACTAGAGTGTAATCGCAGCTTTTTGGTTCTAATAAATAAATGCCGATTGAGGAAGGGCTCGGATGGTCAACGCATCGTAATTTTACTTCGACAGCTCTTGGCAATCCAGTGGACTCCTGAATGTAAAATAGAATTAACAATTATCTGTTAAAAGTAAAAGTCAAAAGTGAAAGTATTTATTGCTTTCACTTACACATTGATCACCCATTGAGTAATAATGATAAACTGTTCTTTTTAATTGAGAAGCTTGAGGCTTTTTTTGAGGATTGCTGTCTAAAAATTTCTTATGTTTCTCTTCATTCCACTTTCCTAATATAATTTCAGTTCTAGAATTGTCACCCTCTTCATGATACTGTATGATAGATTTCCCATAACAAAATTCAAATTTCCACCAATGTGACCCCTAATACATAAGTAAGATTAGAAACAATTAAAACATAATTTTATAAAATGATCTTTTTACCCCTGTTAAGCATTTTTTTCCAGAAAGAAAATCAGACAGAACGGAAAGATCATGAGCTGGTGGTTTAGATTGGGAAGTTTTTATGACTTCAATATCGTCTACATTAAACTCAACTTGCTTTGCATTTGCATCCCCTTTAAATTTTGACTCAAGTAAAGATTCCAAATTTTGCTAAATACATAAAACAAAATATTTTTATTTATATACATGTTTGTTTAAAAAGGTGCTATTAATATTAAAATATTAGTAGTAGCCCAAAGCATATTAGTTGTATTGTAGGTACTAACTTGGTGCTAATTGTGTGTTAATTTTGCAAGTTTGGAAAAAATAAGTTAAAGAGAAATTTTAGCATTATTTAATTTCTAAATTATTTTGTAATTTCGATTATTAGAAAGAGAAATAAATATCTTACCAATAAATTCTCGCTATTGTAATCAAGAAAAAAATAAGAATTTTTATTATTATGTACCTATATACATACCAACTTTTTAAATTTTTCTGTTTTATTTAAATCACTTACTGTCTTATTTTAAAACTTTCTGATTCCAATTCAATTAAAGCTCTAGGAATTTTAGGACTCTCATCAATTGCATAACAATTTATAGAATTTTCACCAGCTTCCTTTGACCTGTAAAAAATATTGGTAAGATAGAAATTATATTTAAAGAAAAAGTAATTTACTTAAAATCTGGATGCTGGCAAAGTAATGGTGATAGAACAACAATTTCGTAAGAGCAGCTAGAAACTTCTTCTAATGAGTAGATTTCATGCTTTCCATGTGGATAACAAACATAAAGTACAGTCGACTCTCTACATAAATATAAGGATAAAAATTAAGTACTTTTACTTAAAATTGTTAATATTTTTGGTCGAAAATTTTAGAAAAAATACAGATAATTGCTAGCAATTTTAACTATTTTTTTATAAAATTTGACTAACCTAGGTTCTCCATTTAAGTCACATAATGTACCATCACTCATGTTTAACCTTTAAAAGCAAAATTATATTTAAAGAATAATCACTAGCTAAATGTAAAAGAAAAATTGTAGTATATACCTCAAGTATGGCATATTGACACTAGAAAAAAATACAGTATGTAGTTAGGAGATTTTTAAATAATTGTTTTTATAAATTTTTAGCGTTATGTTAATTCATTTTTATTACCCATCAATTCTTTTCATTGGCACATCGACTTTTTTATTGGGCTCAACTTTAAATTCATCTTGAATCTGTATTTCTAAAATTAAATGAAGGATTAGGTGACTGATCTGATGATGAAAGAGAATAATAAATAATAGACAATTAAAATTTAGCCACTGACTTGTTTTTTCTGTATCAGCTTTTCCCCACCTTCCAAGATAATACTCTTGCAATTTAACTTTTTTCCCTTCTCTCTCTTCATGATACTGACGAATATATTTTCCATGACATAGCTCATAAGTCCAGTAAGTCTCCAGTTTAAATGTACACACAAATTGACTGAACAAGGGTGCTAATAATTCAAATGGATCTGGTCCAGTATACGCATCAGTCGTCTCTGATGACTCCAGTCGCTTTGGCAAAGTACACCGGTATTTCTCATTCCTAGCCGTCGACATCACAACTGATTCCAATGGATCTTTCTATAAATTGGTCATAACAAAAACAAATGGTCAATTATATTATTATACATAGCTTCAAAAAGTATCCTCTCATCTAAAAATCTTATTAATCATTTAACTCAGCGTATATATGAAAAACCAAATTTTCGCTTCTTTTTCAGGAGTAAAAGTTGTCCAAAATCGGGGATTTCCGAGCTGAATTATAAGAATACTCACTAATAGTGTGAGTAGAGGTACTTAATATACTTTATCTATTTATATTTATATTTACCATTGATGTTCCTTCAAGTTCTGATCCAGCCCAATTGATTTTATGCAGTATAGAATCTAAAAAAATATCATAATTTATTAAGTAAATACCTATTTTACTTAACTTTAATTCCTAAACCATCTAAATTCCTAAACCATCTAATTTAGATGGTAAGTTGTATTACCATCTAAAGCATCAAAATATGTGGAGGTGCCAAAGGTCAACAGCTCGCAGGTGACAAAGGTCAAGGCAAGGCTCCTCAAAATCTTGATCATTTTGAATTTTGATTTGAGGCTGAAAACTGTCACTCCTGTCAAGTCAATGCCCTTAAATAATCGCCCAATCTTCTCAAGACTTATTTCATAGAACACCAACTTATGACCTACTTATCTTTCTCGATTAAATTTTAATTAACATTAATTAATTTACTTATTTTCCAAAAATTAAATTAAGAATTAAAAAGAATTTATTTTCTTTTTCGGTCAATTTTGAATCGAGATCCAAAATTACGTGGTTTTATTATAAACAAATGCCTTGCGCTTTCCATTGAAAGAAAGAACTTTCAATTGAAAGAACTTTCAATTTCAATTTTCAATTTTACAGAATTTTTGCAATTTCATTCATTCCTTTTCCTTTTTTAATTTTAATTGACCATTTAATTAACTGATTTGTTTCATTCCTCACCTGTCATCGTCACTTGTCTCTTTTGTGTTTTTGCACCCTACTATTTCAGTTTGGCTGTCACGGACAATAAAAAAGGTAGGTTCATTCATTATTCATTCTCTATTTTCTAATCTAAAAAAATCTCTGAATTCTGAACTGAATTAATTTTATAAGTTTTCTAATTTTCTGTTTTCTAAATCTAAATTCTATCATAAATCTACAATTTTATTTAACCAAACTAATTAAATTAAGTTATGTACAACATGAGTAGGAGTAGGACATTTTAAATAAGAGAATCTGCCGGTCCAAGAGCCAAGACGTATTATTAATTAAAGCCTTTAATTTATATTTTTCATTAATGATTCCTTTAATTTAGCAAAACATAATATTTTGACAGCTTACGGCTTACTCACGATTACGATTACGATAAGTAATTAGTATTAATATGTACTAGATACCTAATAAGTAATTTTATTTACAATTAAAACACCTATTATACATAGCTCATATACTCATAGTTCATAGCGTGCTTTTCATTATTCATTTTCAATTTGCAATTCTGTTTTCTGTATGCAAATTCAAACGGTATGGTAAATGGTACCTATTCGCTAATGCTAAGTTAGTACTAACTAACTTAGAATTAGTACTAACTTAATAAGGATAAATAAGGATAAATGTAAGTACTTTAGCATCATATCATGCCAAGCCAATGAAATACTTTATTATTATAAAATAAAGAATCAATAAATAATATTTATAATCTTGAAAATAATCAAACTGTTGAGTTGAGAAGAGAAACAAATTAAATTCCAAAAACCCAAATTCCAGAGTATGTATGTAGTATGTAGTATTATTTAAGTTTAATAAGTATTACCTATGTAAATACTTATCGTTATCGTTAAAAATACTTTTATTTTTCTACTTTTTATTTGCCTTTGCCTTTGCTTGGACTTGGTTGAGTTTTTGAACTTACTGGGATCTGGATCTGGAATGGAAGCAAATAACAAAGTCAGTCACACGATTTTACAATTACAAGTGGGGCACCAGAAGGTCAATGTCAATTATTACTCAATATCCTCCTTCTCTTCTCTTGTGATTAGATAAAATTTAAGATGTACCCTACCTATATCTAATGTACATAATTTTGTGTATCTTTTATCATAGTTGGGCATTTTATATATTGGTTCTTTACATTTGTATTGTAATATAATATAATATATACTGTATTACCTAATGCAATTATGAACATGAACATAGTAATAGTACCATAGTTTAGAGTTAGAGTAAAATATTCCAGAAGAAAACCGGCAATGTCCTTGAAATCTTTTTAGTATCAGTTAGCTAGTTAGCTTGTACTTGTAAAAATGTATGCTTTTGCTTACTTACCTACTTTTTGTTATTATGTAATTTTATTCGATATTATCATACATTAACTATTAACCATTCCTATAAAGTTAAATTTTCTCTTGTACAATTTAAGCTAAAGTAAAATTCGATCAGTCAGTCAGAGAACACTTCAAACACTTCTATTTCTAATTTGTAATATTTTCAATTGATTTTTCAATTTAGATAATAAAAAATGGAGCCTTTAAGAGTTTTAGTCACTGGAGGTAATTAAAGCAAAATAATAAATCTAGATGATATATATCATATTATTGTACCTACCTTATTATTTATTATTTATTATCTGTTTAGCTGCTGGACAAATTGCATACTCCCTTCTTTACCAAATTGGAAATGGAGACGTTTTTGGGCCTAAACAACCAGTTATTCTTCATCTATTGGATATCCCTCAGATGCAAGGTATACAGTAATAAGAGTACCCAACTAGTTATACTGCAAATGACCTTAATCTCAATGTGATAAAAGTTTGTTTTAATGTAAATTATTTATATTTTATGCTATAAGGTGTTCTTGATGGAGTTGTAATGGAATTGATGGATTGTGCCTTGCCCTTAGTAGCAGGAATTGTTTCAACAACTGATCTCAGGTACTTATTTTATTGCTTTGATATTTTGCATTTATATTTTAATTTATTTATAAAATATATTATTTTCTGATCTTATCCTTAGTGTTGCATTTAAAGATATTGATTCGTAAGTATTCACTTTTTTTTTATTCCTATCGAGCAATATAAATTTTAAAGCGAATTTTTTTGATCAATTTCAGTGCATTTCTTGTCGGTAATTCTTAATTACAATTACATTAGAATAATAGAACATATACCTAATTTGAATTTAAAATTTTGTCAATCCATTAATTTACTTTTTGAACTTTGAACAGGTGCTATGCCAAGACGAGAAGGCATGGAAAGGAAAGATTTACTTGCTGCTAACGTCAAGATCTTTAAAGAACAAGGAGGAGCATTAGATAAATATGCTAAAAAGGCAGTCAAAGTATTGGTAGTAGGCAATCCTGCGAATACGAATGCATTTATTTGTGCTAAATATGCACCATCAATTCCAAGAGAGAATTTCTCAGCAATGACACGTCTTGATCAAAACAGAGCTCAAGCTCAGGTAATTAAAGATAAGAATGTATTGAAAAGTAAAATGCTAGAATAGAATTTTATATCGATTTAATATTTTTTAGATTGCTGCTAAAGTCGGTGTTGGCATTGATAATGTTCGAAATGTTATCATTTGGGGAAATCATTCATCAACTCAATATCCAGATGCTCACAACGCACTTGTTAAACGAAATGGTCAAGAAACAAAATTGACGAGCATTGTAAATGACACCAATTGGCTCCATGATCAATTTATTTCAACTGTTCAAAAACGAGGGGCAGCTGTCATTGCAGCTCGAAAAATGTCTTCCGCTATGAGTGCAGGTTAATATTAAAAATACTTACCTTATTTAAAGTTCTTAAATCTCATGTTAATAATTATTTAGCAAAGGCTGCTTGCGACCATATGAAAGACTGGTGGAATGGAACAGCTGAAGGCACTTGGGTATCAATGGCGATAATGTCCAGTGGTGATTATGGAGCGCCAAAGGACATAATCTATTCTTTCCCAGTAACCGTTAAGAATAAGCAATGGTCAGTTGTCAAAGGGTTGGAAATAGACGAGTTCAGCAAAGGTAAATTGGAAGTGACTGGAAAAGAATTACTTGAAGAAAAAGAGGAAGCACTTTTGGTTTGCCAAGATTGACTAGGCGGTGAGGGACCATCAGCAAAACTATAATTTCACACTTCATACACTCACTACAAATGATATTTTCATAAAAACTAACATACATACTAAACTAATAGCTTATATTTGATAATAACAACCTGATTCCATTAGATTTAGGCATATTACCTTATCATTTCTTAATATTATTATTGTCAGTTACATCACACGGCAGTGATAGGAGGGAATATTATTTTTCTTTTATTATCTTAAACGCGAGGTGCTCAGTCATGTTTTTTGTTAGATAAAAATTAGTACAATACAATATAAATAATCAGTGAAAAATTATCATGTGCTAAAAATGAAATGGAACGAAAGTGCAATACATTATTCAAAAAAAAATATCAAAGAATTGAAAACAAAAATGATGTAAATGTGAATAGTCAAAATTATAACCTTATTGTAATTGGTTTAGTTAAGAAACTCGAGAGGTACCTTACCTATATGTAATATCAATTGAGTATCAGTATAAAATTGTTGTAATTATTTAGTAATTGGTAATCGAGTACAAAAATTAAGAATTTGAGATTCAAAATCAAAATTAACAAAATATTATGATTAATGGTAATGATGAGTAATTAAACCTAATTATTTAGTCCTAAAAGCTTTAAAATTGTGCCAGATTGACGCCTTTAAAATGTCTAAATAAAATTATATGTCATAAAAAGAGTACATAATTATGATTAGTTTAAATAGGTACATTTTATTTGACTACTTTTTGATTGTTCTTGTTCTTACAATTTCATGTGATTTTTTTTAATTTTAATTTAAGACTAATCTAAATCTCATTTGATTGGAATACCGTTTTATGCACTATTGTCATTTGTTTTGGTCCCTTCTTTACAAAATCCAGTTTTTAAGAATAAAATATCGTAGTTCAAATTAACAAATCATTAACAAAATGGTCCTTTATAATAAATCTAGACTAAACATCTAGAATTGAGATTAAATCAGATCAGATTAGGACTAGAGTATTAGAGAACAACAAAAAAGTCGAGTAAAAACTTTTTGATAAATATTATCCAGTTGAGTAGATATTGAGATTTTATCTTCTTGATTGATTTCAATTAAATTTATGACTTAAAAAAATAATTTGATCTTGAGAAATTAAGGTACATAAACATTAAGATTAAGAGGTAGATAAATGGTGATTTATTTGGCAATATTAGTCATGAATTTTGCAAGTTTAATATCCCTTTCGCTCAGCCCATTAACATCATGGCTTGACAACGTCACTTGGACCTTATTGTAGACATTGAACCATTCTGGGTGATGATCCATTTTATCAGCTGAAATTTTAAAGAAAAACTATTAAACCAAGACCATATTATTATTTACTTAAGCAAGGTTAAGATAAGATATTTTGCTTAAAAGTTAACTGACCAAGTAGAGCAACTCTTGTCATAAATCCAAAAGCCTATTATTAAAAAAACATTATTTAACTGGAGATCAGAAATCAGAGCTGATGCTGAGTACCTAATTATTATAAATAATTAAAGCCTTAAAATTGTATTGTAAATGTAATACATTACCTCATTGAAATTTTTAAACTTGAATTCTTGATAAATGGCATCACGTCCATCAACGACAGACCATCCAGACTCGAGTAATGGACCCAGTAGATCATTCCTCTGCTCTTCGTTCAATTTGGCACCTCTAGTAGCAGCCTAATTAAAACAAAAAGTCAATTAAATTCAAGTAAAAACTGTCAAAAATACTAACTTATTTAACTTACCATTTTTGAGTAACTTTTGACACTTGCCTGACACCGAAATGACTCAAATGGACTGACTTTGAGGAAATAATGGTCAGTAGGGCAAATCAGATATCCTTTAATAAAACTTTTAAATCTGAGACCAGTTAAAGATTTAAAATAATTACTCATTGACATGTGATTGTGAAAAGGATTAATAATATATTTGAGAAATTAATCTTATAATATGGCCTTCAAAATAGCTTATTCTTTAATGTAAAGTATAAAAGCAAATAAGTATAGTTGAGTATAAAGTTTGATTTCAAGGTCAAAGGTCAAAGTCTAGAATTGTAATTGTAGGGGTAGTTAAAGTAATTTGTGTCTTTGACTCCCTGTAAGTACCTGGAGAAAGTTGGAGAAAGTTTATCGATTTTTAGAACTTTTTAAGGGGCAATAGTGCCCTTAGAAGATGTCTGTTTTTGCATGATCTAAATTTTTGGTATTCTTATATTTCTTAATTCTTATCTAATCCTAAGTCTATAAGGCCTAAATTTTTATAGTAAATTGTAATACATTATAATTACATCATTGAAATTTTTAAACTTAAATTCTTGATAAATGGCATCACGTCACACGTCCATCAATTTCGAAATTTTATTTCAATTTCGAAATCCGAGATTTTGCAATTTTAATATAGAAAATAAATGGTCGAAAACAAGGATTTCATTTCAAATTGAAATCTTAGATAATGATAAGAATACCGTTTTTGCATGATCTAAATTTTTGGTATTTTTATCTAAACTCTAAACATAAGAATTCAATTTTCAAATATCGAGTTTGATATGCATATGAAATCTCTCATAACTCCGACTTTGCATTGCATAATCTCTCATGAGCTTATCGGTTCATTTACATAGAGAAGATGCAAGACTCAATAAGCTAACTAACCATCGAATGTGTCGGGAGAGACTGCAATGGATTTTAATGTTAAATCTGCGCGGCCCTCTAGTCGAAAGATTAGGCTCCTAGAATATACATACATACAAGGGTGAAATTAATCCTGAAGTTATAAAACTTTTGAATCCATTTGAAACCACAAGTCCAAGACCAAAAACCCAGAGTCCAAATACCATTTTTTGCTTTTAAGCATTTTGGAAATGTCAACACCTTGGTCGAAAAATGGTCCATAGAGTATAATTAATATATTTTCAAAGGTCAAATATTTTTTTAAACTCAGTGTAAATAGCAATAAAATAAGCAAATAATTCAAACATATAGCAATTATTTTAGAATTTTCAAAAGCACCCGAATAAGTTCTATACATATATACAGTCTACAATCCATGCAGTAATTGTAAATCGTGCGGGTTCCAAAAAGTGTTACATTGATTTACAAATCAATTAATTTTTATTCATGGAAACTGTATCCTGGATATTTTATAGAAATCATTGTAACTCAAAACTGTGCAAAAATGTGAGTCAAAAAAATGTTGAGAATTTTGAAAAAATATTTCTATATGTCCAGGATACAGTTTCAATGAATAAAATTTAATTCATTTGTAAATCAATGTAGCAATTTTGGGGCCCATTCGATATGGATTGGATTTCTAGAATCTATAAGAGTATAAAAGCATGACTCGGTTAAGGTAATAGTTTGCATAAATAGTGTATAAAATAATAATTATCGAATAAATGTATAATAAAAGCAAAGATTATCAAATAATTATTAGTTTTAAGGCTATATTATAGATCCACTTAGAATATCCTAGTAGAATGTTCAAGAGTATTCTTGAAGAAATATTGCAAAAATTGAAAT
>JAQIXA010004491.1:0-11254 GCA_034699045.1 Nanhermannia cf. coronata Gr-Ori-00579 | reverse complement strand
TTCTGGGTTCAGATATTTAAAGTTTTTCTTTATTTGATGAACTGCAACTGATGCATTATTTGTAGCTTTTTTAGCATTTTAGCAATGATAATAAAATAGGTAAGCCATGGATATGGATGGGGTAAAGAAATAAACCGTTTTTTTATTGGCATATAGCGTCATTAAAAATTAAAAATTGGGCAAGACAATCATGTGAATGTGAATTATCCATTCTATATGTATATTATATCATATCCAATTAAAATTTGATAAATTACACCAGGTAATGCCAGGTAATTATCAGGCATTACCTAATGATAAAATAAGGGATCACTCTATATATATTAGAAAAATTATTTATTGTGTATTTAGTGTAGGATTTTAAGTATTGAAAGTTGGCAAAATTATCCAATATTATCCAAATATGTATGTATAAATTGGATAATATGTATTGCCAATATTTCTTTATTATTTACTTAAGTAATTTTATTGTACTTATAAAATTATAAGTACAATGAAATTACTTTTTATACCTAATTACATTTATTAGTAAGTAGGTAATTTACGACAAAAGCCATAAAATTCTCTTGAATTTATTTCATATCTCTTTCTTTTGAAAATTAATTAATTAATGTACAATTTCTCATCAAAAAAAAAGTTTTCTAGATATTTCTTTACTATTTATTTTAGCCATTTATTCCGCTTGCTTATCAATGACTCTTGTAATAATTATCGCCTATTTTGTTAAGCCTAGTTTTGGAGCCTTTTATTATATCCAAATTGAACATTTTATACTCAAAGCCATTTTTTCCATTTTTATTTTACCCTATCATATTTATGTAATTTTTACATGTTTTATAAATATCATACTGCTTGCGATAGTATGCTAATTCTATCTTTTATCAACAAATAACTCATTAATCTCAATTTTGAAAGAAACTGAAGAACAAAATTCGATTGAATATATTTTCCAAATAAGATCATTAATTAACTTTTTATAAAATAATTAAATCATTGAAAGAGCTTTATATCTTGAATGCGAATTTTAGTTCCAGTATTGGTGATAGATTTATGACATATGTAAGGCATTGGTGGGGTTTCTTCTATATATGGTATTTTAATTTTTCATCGATATTCTTTTATGAGAAAATCCAATGGGTTTTCTACATTGGATTCCCTACAATTGGTTTTTGTATCAGTTTTAGTTATTTCCTAGTAATCTATCAATCATCAAAGATACGAACAAATTCTGAAAAAATTATAAAAAATTTGAGAAATCAGACTCATTTCATGAACCCAGCCAGAGCAGAGAAAATCAGTCAAAAGTTTGAGATATTTTGGTCTGTTTCAACCGTTTTATATGATCAAAAACACGACTTTTCTTAATAATTTTATTTATTTCACAAAATATTTTGTCCTCTATCTTGCACAAAGAATGGCGATTGATACAAGTTAAAAAAGTACTTTATAATATGATAAATACCTAGTTAAATAATCCCATTATAATAAAAAATATTCCAAAATTTGGTAAATAAATTTCAGTTTATGCATTTGATATCCATAGTTCTGCTATTTTTATACATTTTTTCGCAACAGAGACTCAAAAAAATATAATATTTAACATTTCATTGGAAAAAACAAGTAGGTAGGTATTTAAATTAAAAACACAAATCGGGCAGAAACTCATAAGATAGATAAATATAAGTCATTTACATTTACATTTACATTTACATATAACATTTACATAACAGATAGATAAAATACTAAATATTTGAGAATATTTCGTATATAAATTCATAGGTATTTTAATATTGAAAGTTACAGTACTTAACTGTTTGAATAATATTTAAAATTTAATGAAAGACTTGGTAGTAATTTTAGAAATTGCTCACTTATTCCAATCATAACTTCATAACAAAAGATAGAAATATAGTTAGGAAAGGTGTCTACTGTTTAACAGAATCTTCATAAGATATTCTTTTACTTGTTAATTTGACGTATTCAATGAAAGTAGAAGGATGCATTTTCTAAAAAAAAAAATATTGAGCTTATAAGCTTAGGTATATTTAACTTGTTTTATAGATATTAGCTAAATAAATTTATAAAGTGAATATTTTGAAAAAAAAATTATTTGTTACCTTTAAATGTTTGTTAAAGTTTGATGAAGACTTGATATATCCACTACAGACTCGATTACAAGTACAACATTTGGCCTTTAAAATATTCCCATTTCTGCTAATAAAAGCAAAATATTTACCGTTCAAAATAGATGGTATTCCATTTTTATCTTCATCTTCAATTTTCAAAAAAATTAAATAAAATAAAATATAATATAATAATTGTACAACAAAATTCATAATTACCTAGCTTTGAATAGATATTAACTAAATTCTTTTAGGTACATGAAATATTTAAATGGATATCAAATTCTTATTAGTAATAAACAGATATTTAGCCCAAAAATGAGTCAATAAAGTCCACAGAAAATGCATTTTGAAATGAAATAGCTAAGTACTTGGTGATTTTTTGTAAAAAAAAGTCGATTTTTGTCAAAAAAAAAGTCGATTTTTGTCAAAAAAAACGACATTTTTTGTAATTGAAAGTTAAAAAATTTACTTGCTTAGACACTAGAACTCTTGGGCATTAAATGTTGGATTGATTTAGGTTTGGCAGTGCTTGTATTTAAATTTCTTGCTTTTTGAATGGATCTTTTTTGAAAACTCTTTTTAGGTAGAGCTCCAAGTACAGAAATGGCAACTCCTTCAATTTTCGATGCAATTAAAGATGTAGTTGATTCATTATTAGTCAATTTTGCCATTGAAACCATGTTTGATATAACTTTCTTCGCCTCATTTCCTTCAACATTTGGGCTATGATTATGAGTATTTATGAACTTGATTATAGTTAAGCCAATAGTATGCATTAGTACTTTGCATTTTGCATTTGAATCCATTCTCCTACTGCATCTCCAAATACGACAAACTCTATCAGCCGTGAGACGATGTAAATGATAAGAATATCCATTATGTAGTGCCATATCCTTTCCTTGTTTTGATTTAATAATTTCAATTTTCATTTCTAAAAAAGAAAACTGGTTTTAATTATGCGCATTATATTATTCAAGATTTGAAAAAGAAATATTCTAACTAAATATCAATTAATGTGCTAGTGCTATATACAAAAAACTAAGCATCTGCAGTAATTTATGTAAGTCGTGCAGACAATTATGTAAAGGATTTGGATGAAACATTTCTCCTGTAAGGAGATAAATGTTTATAAAGTAGGTATAGTGTCTGATAAAAATGGGTATCCAGGTACAAAAAATATATATGTAGTGACTTGACTTATCCTTAGAGCATCACAGAACCCGTGCTATAGACAGTGTTTCAAAATTTTATAAACGAAGCCTCAATCACCAAGTACATTATACTTACTAATTTCTTTCAAAATGCAAATATCAACGTGTAAAATCAAAAATAACGATGACAAAAAGTAAAAAGTTTCTATACTACCTATATAGAAGACTATAGAGTACTTAAATTCCTAACCTACTAAAATTCAATGGAATCTGTGAAGTTGATTTAAATGTACCTACCACATTTTTGATAAAATATTATTTGGGATAAAATAAAAGATAGGTTATTAATATTAAGAACCGACCCCTCTTATTGTTAGATAGGTGTACATTTTCCTTTTTGACGAGAGGTCTTGGCTTTTGATACATTAAATTAAATTATAAATAAATAACATTAAACAAAATGGGAGGTACTTATGAAGGCAATTAAATTAACGTATGTCAGTAGAAAGTAGAGATAAAATAAATAGATTTTAAATAATCATGTACCTTTAGTTTTCTCATTCTTCTGGTTGTGAATAGGAGGAGGAGGTAGTGAAGCTGATGGTTGATTGATTCCAGGGATAATATACGGATAATCTTGATCATCTGGCTCTGGAATGTCCTGGTCATAGTCTTGATTTTGGTCTTGGTCATAGTCTTGGTACTGGTCTTGGTCCAGGTCTTCATTTAAATCACCACTCGTTTCTTCGTTGTATTGTTGACCATGAGCCTCATCATTATCATCATTGTCAGGTAGCACAAATTCTTCGACATCAATTTCGCTTTTGACATCCGACATTACTTCTACACGACTATAGGTACAATAAAATTTATGACATGAACATGACATGAAATTGAAAAAATGAAATAGATTTAAGTATGCCCCTGTTAACTCATTTAGGTAATTCAGCTCTGTAAGTAACCCAAATTTTGTATTCATTTTTTCATGACTATTTTATGTGTGTTATGAAACTGAAGGTTGTCAAAATGTAGTTTAACAGAGCTGAAATTAAATGAAAAGATTTTTTTACCTTTTTTTGACAGCAGGGCCTTGGGATTCGTAAACTTCTGGTGAAGATTGGACATCCGAAGTGTATTTATATTTATTTACTTCTAAATAAATGTACAAAAATAGAGATAAATATATTAGAAAAATGAAAAACAAAGGAATTTTATAAAGATTTAAAAATGTAAATTTTTACCAAAATTGATTTGCAAATTGATCCAGTTTTTGAGATCGTCCAATTCCTCTTGTATCTTACTGACAGACTTCAAAATCACTTCGAAATGTTGTAATTTCTCCATAATTTTAATTGCTTTTTGTTGATTAAAAGAGTGTCAGTGTCAATTATTGAAATTGAGTCAGAGTCAGACGTCAGCAGACAGAAATAGAAATCACTAATCAAAATCAATAATCAAAACAGTAAACAGAAACAGAAAAAGTCACAAAGTCAATATTTTTTAAAATTTTTAAACGGGTTAGAAACAGCTCAATTTATAATTCCTAAATATTATAACCCTAATAATAGGTTTATAAAAAAATATAAAATATAGCAATTATATAGGTACCCTAAATAAGGCATTTAGTCACTATTTTATTTTTCTAAAAAGCTTTTTTTATTTTTTAAAGATTTTGAGAATTTATAAACGTTGATATTTAAGAGGTTTTAAATCTCCAATTGACAAAAGCTAATTCTTATTAGTTCGAAATTATATAAGTAGGTAAGGTCAATTATACATTCAGTTTTTAGATTTTTAGATCATATTAATTCTAAAGACTAAATTATACCAATTATGTTTTTGATTCTTTGATATCTATGAATCAATTCGATCTTAAAAAGCGATAATATTCACTATTTGACCTTCTTTTGACCTTGATTAATATGCTCGAGAAACGTTATGGTAAAAAATAGCATGTTATTGGTATTGCGGACAAATAATATCATGGAGCCAAATGAAGTCCAGAAGATTCTCTCAAAAAATGACTCCGAAGTTAGGAGTTTCGGACTCCGAAAAATCAGAGAAAACATTTTTCCTTGGGACAAAGATGCTAAATCAAAATATTCATTGATTTTATCAATAAAACAAAGATTTTTAAAGATATGTATTTTGTTGTATTTTGCTTTAAATTTTGCATTTTTATAAAATGCAATATCGAAATTAACGCATGTAAACGACCGATATAGAATATTTAAATATAATATAGTCAATAATCAATAATCAATGCATTACCTATATAGGTTAGTTTAAGGTTAGATAATCATTTTTATTAGGTATGATACATGCATACTGATATTTGTGTTATATAAAATAGGTAGGGTTATACTAGTTATTTTCATTATTCTAATTCTAATATTATGTATTATATGTTTCTAAACTAATTTAGAGGGTTTTATGTTGATCGTGTAGACTTTTGTTTGAGCATCTTGGTATGTGATTTTGTATGTGTTCCGAAATACATAGAAGCCCCTCACAGCAATCAGAATCAGCACAAATTTCATTCAATTTGACACACACCTGCATATTATTTATATATCAATTAAATTAGAAATATCAAAAAATTGAGCGCATTCATGTAGAAGTTTAAAATTTTATATAAACTATTGATACACTTTATGTAAAATAAATTTAAAAGATTTTTGTGCTTTTAGTAGGCCTTTAAGCAACTTTCGAAACTTGAAAATTTCCAAAATTTCCAAAATTGTTTCAAGACTTTTAGAAACATTTTATATCTATTACTTTTTTGAGTACCCTAATATATCTGTATATTCGGTTTATACTGGTCTGGGCTTTCTGGTCTGACCTTTATGTGAGGTTTGACATGTAAATTGCAAATTCCTTTAAAAATTGCGTAGGTATCTAACTAGGTACCCTATCATACAAAATCATCCCCTTAATAGTAATTGTATCAAATCAAGTGGTTTCAATTGATCTTGATCAAGTGAATTTGGTCCATGAAATGAAAAAAAGATTTCCAAAAAATTTTTTAAACTTTCAAAAATTCTCAAAGGATATACTCGGCTTTCAGGACTTTTCATGTTAAGCCTCATATAAAGGCTAGAAAGCCCTTTCTTTATATTTATAGCCCGAATATATCATTTCTAAAATATCAAAGTAATATCAAAATCTCATATCTTATTTTACAATTTGATAAATGCGTGTACGTTCTTACATTTCCAGAGTTAGTTTTTCTAGTTTTTCTCGCATTTAATTCCTTGTCAATCCTCTCGTGTTCTTTTTTATCAAAGCATTTGGGCTCATAATTGTCCTTACTGAATGAAAGACAAATTGTTCCTTCACAGCAAGTATCTTCACCACAATGTTCATTTATTTTTACACAACCCTATAAAATTTCAATTTAATTTAATCAAATGAAATGATACACTAAATTGTATTATGTACGTGTAGCGTATGTATTTGAAAAATAAAATATTTGATAATAAGTCCAAAAATAAAATTCTTCTAATACCTTAATTTCACGTAGTATACAGATGATCATATAAATACAAGAAATTATGCAAATTATTTGAAACTTCATTATATCTTCAAGAGATTTTTGTAAAATATAATTGCCCTTATTTAAATACAATTTTTCCATCAAAATATAATTCTTTGAATGATGAATGAAATAATATGTATCATTTTTGTTTATCACATCTTGACCTAAAACCTTAAATTAAAATTCTACTTCCTATTCCATTTTATTATATATGAGTTTTTATATTTGAAATTAAAATATCTACGCAATTTATTATGAATATCATTCTTGAAAATAATTTAATAAAAAAAGGTATTTTATTGGTACGTTTTATTGTGAAATTCATACTTTTTAGTATTAAATTTTTTTTTAGATATTTAGTATTTTGTCATGCATAGGGGGCGGTAGTTCTCTGTACAGAATTGACTTCTCCATTCGCCGTCTTCATGTAAGGTGGCACAGTGTTCAGGCCCTGGCCAAGGATGGTTTTCCTGCCAGTTTGAGTAGTTGATTTCTGACCCATCAAGCCAACGCCATCTGCCTTCGGATTGCAAGTCAGTTGCGGCTATCCAAAAGTGACTGCCATCTACATATATAAATAATTTTATAAAGGATCTTTTGCATAATGCTTTTGCATGATCTTTGCATAATGCTAAACCTCATATAAAGGCCCAAAAACCCCATTATAACAATAACCAGAAAATATCCTTGGGTCTTTAAATGAGGTTTAACAAAAAAAGTCTAAAATTTGAATATACCTGTACTTTAGTTAGTTTTTTATTCATGATAATGATAATATAAAAGACCGCTAACCGCTAAATGTTCCTATGGTATAATTACTAAATCTAAACAGGCTCGGCTGAGGCTAAACAGGTTAAAATATAATTTTGACCAAATTACCGTTAAATAACTTAATTTCTTAATTTCTCAATTACTAAAATTTATATTTTTTGGATAATTACCAAAATAATCACAAATATGGTTTTTAATATAGGTACCCTATAACTATATTATGTACTTTATAATATTGAGAAATTACCATGAGTATTTTGAAGGACATTAGCAAGGAAATCATTTTCGACTGAAGAGTCAATTTGAGCCAGGACTAGACCACGTTCTTGACAATATTCGATCGATTCGAGCCAATTTAGCTATAAATTATCATATTTAAATTAAAATTATTCAAAGATAAAACAAATATGATTAAGTAATTACAATAATTATACCTCGAAAATTGGCCCACCAAATTCTTCAATATCGGCAAAATAAGTGATGATGGATGTCTTGCTAAAATTTCCAACTGGGGTAAATTCCCTCGGACTCTTTTTGACAGTAATTGGAGTTGAATATATTCCAATAATTAAAATTGAAAATACAAATAAATAATTATAGTTAAGCATTTTTAATGAGAATTTGTTTTTTGTTTGTTTAATATTTAGTTAAACTCAAAAGTCTTAATTAACTTTGTATAAATTTAAATTGGGTTTTTATATACGAGTCCTGAATGGTATATTTGTGCTAATCTTAAGTGGATACAATTATCAAGTTTATCTATAAAATGTAAACTTAAATTATTAAATAAATCTCAAATTATGAATAATAAAAATAAATTGGTTAATTACCCTTACGAAAGCCAGTATCTTTTATAGATTAAAAAAATCCTATTGACTTGCACGATTCTCATCCGAAATACTTGAAAGGATCAATTCGGCTTTCAGGCCTTTCCATGTTAAACCACAAAGGCCTAAAAACCCTATATAACCCGAAAACATCCTGAATTTTCAAAAATTAATTAAAAGTTAAAAAAAATAAGACAGATCTAAATATAGTTCGATAGAGCTCTATTAGTAGAAAGAAAGATTTTCAAATATGTCGGACAAAGACCAAATTTTTCAGTAAGCTCGAGCTAATATTCATTCATAAATGAGTAATAAGAACACCTTGTGTAAATGACATTACTTTGATTTTATTGACAAGTAAATTGCATTTTGTATTATGACATGAGTATAATGAGTGACATGACTAATCTAAATTTAAAATTATCTCTTATCTCTTAAATTTAAAAGGTAGTGTTATAGATTATTAACAGTTAGTAGGGCTATAAAGTACTTAATAAATCAATTACTCATTTTTTTTGATTGTTTCAATATTTTAATTTAATGACTAATCTAAAATGAATCTAAAATATTAGTATTATTCACATTATTATTAAGTTAAAATTACATAATTGAGAGCTCTTACAATTTAAGCTAAATTAGTCTAATTGGGTAACTCGATCAAATTATCAAAATCTCCGATTTCTTTACCGCTTTAAAGTATTTTGTCGCCGAGGTGTCGATTTGTCGCAGAAAATTTACTCGTTAAAACCTCCGGCAATTTTTTTCATGGAACCGTCTAATTGCGCATTTTTTGTGCAAGGTAAAGTACAAAAGTATTTTGTGAAATGAACAAAATGACATTAAGAAAAGTCGTGTTTTTGATCATATAAAATGGCCGAAATTTCAATCCAAAATATCTTAAACTTTTGACGATTTTTCTTTGCTCTCGATTCATGAAATTTGTCTGACTTTTCAAAATTTTGATAATTTTTTCAGAATCTGATCGAATCCTAGAGGCTTGATAGACAACTAGGAAATAACTGAAACCTACACAAATGCCTATTGATGGGAACCCAATGTAGAAAATCCATTGGATTTTTTCATAAAAGAATATTGATGAATAATTTAAAAAAATCAAAGTAAATCCACCAAATCCAATAACATATGTCATAAAATTATCGCCAATATTTACTTTGAAATTAGCATTCAAAATATTCAATTCTTTAAGAGATTTGACTATTTCATAAAATGTTGAAGATCTCAAACAGAGATTGCATTTCAAAGAATTTTTTTCTTTGAAAAATTCTTCGGTTTTTTGTAAAAGTGTCAATAATGAATCCATTGTTGTAATTAAATAGAATTCACAAACGATTGCAAGCACCATTGCATTTACAAAACTTAACAAAATAATATAAATATGATAAGGAAAAAGAAAAATTGAAAAAATAGATTGGATAACAAAATTATCAAACCAAATGTAATAGAATGCTCCAAAACTAGGTTTAAAGCAATAGACAATAATCATTAATGATGTCATTGAAAATGCAGCGAAATAAATCGCCAAAATAAAGAGCGAAGAAAGGTCTAGAAGGTTCTTTTTTGACGAGGAATTATACAATTTATCTGAAATTAAGATATTTTGCAAAATTTCAGGAAGTCTTTGGTAACAATTGAATAAATTGAACCCAAATCCTGTGAGAAAAAAGACGATATAAAGAGTCAAAATAGGGTTTGAAACAAAGCTCATATTTTGAAAAATTGTACACAATTTATATATTAGAAAGATTATGTAAATGAATAGATTGCCAAAGAGGATTTTCCATTGTGTAATATGCCGAACATTTTTAACTAGGACCATTTGATCTGAGCTGTTTACTTGAAAGGGTAACATATAGCATCTCGAAAAAAACTTTATATAGATCAATGTTAACTTTAATGAAAGAACGCTTGTCATTTTAAAAAAATTATAAAATCTTGAAATTTTAAAGAGAGTGTCTAAATGGAACAATTTAAAATAGGTTATTGAGGGAAAAAATAAAATTTATTTATATCCTTAATTAATGAGGTAATTTTGAATATTTATTACTTTAATAATAAAGCTAATTTGAAAAATAAACAACAAATTATACGAATTCTGACTGATTCTAATATATTATTTAGCTTTTGTTTAAATACTATATAATTATCATTAGAATATTAAAAATGTATAATAAAATATCTGTAATAATTTAATGTTTATTTAAATTTTGTCTAAACTTCTAATTTCTTATATAGTCGAAATTTTTATTATTAACCATGCCTAAAATATTTTGAATTACGAAAAATTATACTATAGCTACATACATGCATAAGTACAGAAAATTTAAATCAAATTTATTTAAAATACATATTAAGTTTAAAACAACGTGTTAACATAAAATTTAAGAAAAATTTAATCAAAAAATGAAATTGATGTAAATTATTTAACAAAAACCGTTGAATAGCTTATAGCCATTTCCTCGGTTAATTTCATAATCTATTTTATGGTTGGAAAAAAATTCCGTCAAGAAACCATTAAATTTTTTTCAGAAATTTTACTTTCGATTAAATCACTTTTTTGATGATAATATATAGGTATTTTGAAATTTTTGAGTGTATTTATCCTTTTTTCATAAACTAACCCCTTTTTATATGATTTGTCTCAAAAGTAAAGAATATATTCAGCTTTCAGGCCATTCTACACTCTAAAAAAACCGGTGATGATTTTTTACGGTGAAATTATATAGTCCCACCAAAATGGTGATACTTTTTTATCAAAATTTGGTAGTAATTATCACCGATTGGTAACAATTTACTACCAAATCATAATAAATTATCACCGAC
>JAQIXA010004490.1:0-11256 GCA_034699045.1 Nanhermannia cf. coronata Gr-Ori-00579 | reverse complement strand
CAACCACCTCCTCAAGATCTGCAACAACATATCCGACCCGGTCTTGGTCTAGGTCCTGATCATCAGCCACCACCACCTCATGATTTTCGTCTTCCTAACAATCAATTTCCCTATAAACCTTTAAGTAAAACTCTATTGATAGACCATTAACTAGGCTTTAATCAACTTACTTGAAGTTGATTATTAATTATTAATTGGGCGAGCAAAGCGTGTGGTATCTGTAAAATAAAAAATTTAGATGGGGCCACTTGACCTTTTTTGTCGAGCATGAACAACTAGACCCTGTAAGAGTCCTTCATGCCAAATTTGGTCCAAATCGGTCCAGTAGTTTTCGAGATTTTCGAATCTCGAGCACAAACAAACAGACGGACAAAGTGCAAGCAAAGTTGAATAGTAAGAGCTCGCTTCGCTCGCACAAAAATGATAGTAATTTTTTAAATATTAGTTTGTCATTAATTATCATTGCCATTGCTTAAGATAATTTTATAAATTCTAATTATGTATAAACTAATTGCTCTTTTTTTCATTAGATCATCCACCCGGTTTTCCACATCCACAACAGCATCCGAACTGGAATAATGAAAATCCATCTCCAGGTGACTTACCCAGCCCAATTATGCATGAAAGTAGTGTCCGTGAGAAAGAAGCTGTTAATGTAAATGTAGAAACTTTTGATGAATCACAGAAAAGTCAAGTAGGTGCAGATCAACACCCTGTAATTGATCTTTTTGATACAAATAATGTCGATGAAAAATCTACATCAGTTGTTGAAGAACGTCCAGTTAAACCACCAACTGAAGAAAAAATTGCTCTGAATGTTGATGAAGTATACCCTCCAGTAAACCATCGTAATGTTCATAATCATCATAATCGATATCAAGAACAGGCAAATTTTAATAATTACAATCAACAACAACAAGTACCCAATGTTGACCCATACCAAATGCCTGTAAATGACCCATACAAAGTACCTCCTAATGACCAGTACCAATTTCAAGCTCAACCTCAACAGCAGCAGCCAATATATGGTTATGGAAATAATCATGGATTTGAACAAAACTACAATAATTATGATGTAAGCTGATTTAGAAAATTTTGATTTTGGGTTTCATTTTTTTTTCATTTTTTTTTCAATAGACTAATGTACAGCAAGTTCAAGAAGTCAAAATCGATGAGGTGAAGCAAGATATAGCAGACAAAGTAGTAAAAGATTTAGAAAAGGATATGATGGTTGAAACTGAGTATGAAGATGAGTCTGAGTCGAGAAAAGCTAGTGATGGTGGTAAAATTACCGGAAGAATTGGAATAATAATTACACCTTTAGTATTCATGGTCATAGTTAATCTAATTTCATAATGCAGCAAGCAATTGACATTCAATAACTCAAGTTCAAAGTGAAGTGAAGCTAATTACTAAATTATAATCATAATCATCATATACATTAATTGTTCAAGTGATATCAATAGTTATAAAGTTGTAAAATGTAGATTATCCGAAAACCAACCAAATGTAAATGTAAGTGAAAAAGTTAATAACATTTTTATTTATTTAGTGCTCAAAAAACCCCATTTCCTACAATCTATTTGTACATATCTACTAGTTATCCTAAAACTTTAAAACCCAATATATTCTAATTCTATCGTTAATGTTCGAAATATGTATGTGATAGTGATAAGGTGATTTTTCATTAGCATATCTACTACTCGTATCTAGAGCATTTCATTTATAAGTTAGATTTTTAGCTCAGACATACAAGGACAAAATTCTTCAAAAAAAAAACCACACAAGTTCACATTTTTTCCAAAAGTCGGGCTTGGTTTTACTACTATAAGGTACTCGTATAGGTAGTTTAGTAAATTTTAGTTTTATTTTAATATGTTCATATGAAATCGTAAACTTTTTCAAGTTAAATGGCAAGGTCATGTAGGCTGTATAATATAAGTATAAATTAATAGCTATTTATTTTTAACCCAAGTTCCAATCCCAAGTATAAATGTTTTTTTATCATCATTTTACAATTTACACTGTTTATGTAATACCTAGAGCTCCAAATCTCAACCACTTGAACTTACAAAAAAGTCTAGTAGAAAAAAAAGGTGAAGAGTATTTCAACTCAACAGGAAAAAAATGTACAATTCAAATAGCTTTTTTGTATACTTGAAACCAATTCTAATTCTAATTCTATTCTAGAATAGTAAAAAAGCAATAGCAAGGTTATTATCGTCTCATTTAAGATAATATTCTCATGTACTATTATACTAGGCTAGGTATCTTAATATTTAATATTTGCTTCAAAGTATTCAGCAAGTATTCTATGGTACTACTAGGCTTTAATCAACTCACTAGAAGCTGATTATTAATTGTGCGAGCAAAGCAATGAAGATATCACAACTTGCCCCATTTTTCGGGTTCAAAGGTCAATTTTTTAGGTCAAAGGTCAACTCCCTGGTCAAACTGACATCAAATTCGGAATCTCCGTCATCGATTACCCCTAAAGCCACTTAAACCTCATTTTCGATATTTCCCATTTGATTAACATGGGGAACCCTTAAAGGGTCCTCAACCCCAAGGGGTGGGGTATTCTGAAATTTTTTTGAGCATGCACAACTAGACCCTATAAGGGTCCTTCATGCCAAATTTGGTTAAAATCGGTCTAGTAGTTCCCGAGTTATCTCTGGACAGACAGACAGACAAACAGACAGACAGACGGACAAATTGCAAGCAAAGTTGAATAGTAAGTACTCGCTTCGCTCGGACAATATCGCTTCGCTCGGACAATAATAAGTTAGTTTCAATAGGCATGGGTGATGGGGAGAGGCTTTATTGCGATTTTTTACCCGAATTTTTTTGTCTCAAAATTCAACTCGAGTTTGAACAGAGTCAGAATGCAGAATCAGCATAGGAATTAGGTATAGATAGAAAAAAAGTCTTTATTAGCTTTACTCGTAGGATAGGATATAATATCATCAATAAGTTTAGTTAGTGTATAATATGAGAATATGATGGTAGGTTTATTCACCTTGTGATTTGTAAAGTCCTTGGAAGGTTTTTTCATGGTTCTACACTATAGGGTTTAATACAAGAGAACTTGGATCTTTTAGAAGTTTAGGTTTAAGTTTAAAGTACAAGGTATAACCTTTTTTACCATACTACTAAACATATACATAGACATAGTAGTTAGTTAGTAATACTTGTATTTTTGAGCAGAAGTGAGCCGAAAAAAAACCTATTATAATATACTATTTTTTATACTACTTTACTGAATATTCTATGGCTCTTCTACCTACTAAGTTTCATGACCTCAGATCAAATTCAAATTCAAATCGTATCTGAATTCTGAATACTTAGGTACATATCCATGAGTTGTATATTTTTTATAAGTTAGAAAAAAAGTAATAATTTTAGTAGTCTGATCCTGAGAGAGTCGTTTATAAGTATTTTAGAAGTAGAGTCAGACAGTTTAGCCCTGGCCCTGGCTAATATCGTACTTATTAAATATTTCAGTCTAGATTTCTAGACTTACATTATCCATATTATTTATATTAAAAATATCCATTACTAACCGTATACATAGGTTAAAATATAAGTAGTTATTTATGAGCAACCGAACAAATATTTCGAAAAAGTTACCTTGAAATTTTTGCGCACATTTAGTGTAATAATTTGTACACACTTTAACTACAAGTTTGAATATTTAATTCAGTTCGATTTTAATTTTTAATGGTGTACCTTGAATTTATTGAATACTTAACATAGGTACTAAATAACTATTTTTTTAACTTACATTGTGTTTTGGATATTTTTATAGGTGAAAAGTTTTTGTTTCTCTCTCCTGTTTAATATCCTTATACAATACTTGAAGTACAAATATATTTTGGTATAGGATATATAGGTACCCTACTAGGTCTGGTGCTTGTACTTGTGGTTATTATATCGATAGATTCGATATTTCGATCGACTATTTTTGAATTTATTGTGTGACTGACTGACAAGGGGACAAGACTATAAATATTTTAGGTAGGCATAGATAGGCTAAATGAAATATCAGTAATTACTAGTTAGTTTTTATTTTTGAAAAATTGTGATCTATAATGGTGCCAATAAGACAAAGTCAAAGTTCACAGCAGAGACAATCGACCAAATGTACTGGTAGTGGTAGTAATAAGAGGAGTGCTATTAATATTATTGATTTATCAAGTATTATATCGGCTGATCAGCCAAGATTCAAAAAATGTAAATCTGAAGAACCTCAATCAAAACCGGTAGTGTTCGAGGAGGAGGTTAGAGAAATTCTAGTAGATGAGGAGGATCACCTTGACCTTCAGCCTAATCCATTGAGAAATAGTGTGGTAAGTTCATTGCCAATTAATTATTCATAATATAACATAGTATATATCTCGTATTCTAAATTCTAACTAAATCTAAAACTCCTTGATCTAGAATTTAGAATAGAATCAACAAAATTAAAATACCATTATATTATAATGGACCAAAAAGTGTCATAAAAAATAAGAATAATTCTGTACCCTATATTAATAAGAGGATTAGTTGGTATTTTTCAGTTAATTTTTAGATTTCGTGATTTTTTTAAATTAAAATATCTAGGTTCTTGACTAATTGAATAATTGCATAAATTGCTTAAAAATGTTCTTATGATTGTGTTTTTTATTTTCCAGGTACTAAATACAATCTTTGGATTCTTCGATTTTGAGACAATTAAGCTGTGCAGGTCAATAAACCATTTCTGGAGGAATGAAGCTACATTATTTTTAAGGAAAAAATCCTTAGTTCGATTCAGTCGAGATCATGGAAGGGATATGGAGAAATTTGTACTGGAAGCAAGGGACAATGCAAATCTACCACTTGTCTACGATCATTTCTACCTTGAGACAATCACATCTCGAGATTTTTTTGAACTTTGTGGTGAACGAATAAAACACTTGTCAATTGGTATATGGACCTGGAGACCTGATAAATATTTTACTGGGAAAATGGCAATGAAAAATCTAAGGAAAATATTATCAGTATCATGTCCAAATTTGGAATCATTAACTTTAAGACAATCAAGGAATACACCGGCTGGGAAGAAAAAACAAGGTGGTGGAAATGGACCTGATCCTCCTGAGAAGATTGATTTTGATATACAACCAATGAATTTAAGAGAATTGAATGTTTTAAATAATTCGGCTAGTTTTTATGAAAATCAACTGGGTGTTTTACTCAAAGCATCTGAAAATCTGGAGAAACTACGGATTCATTTTTATCAAAAGCAAGATATTGTCAAGTTTCTGGATATTCTTGAAGGGCTTTGTAAATCTGGGAGAAAGAATCCTCTACCAAGATTAAAATATTTAAGATTTACTTCGAATGAGTTTGCAGATATCACTTTTATAGGTAAAATTAAAATTATAGAAATTATTCAATGTGTGAGCGAAGCGAGCACTACTATTCAACTTTGCTTGCACTTTGTCCGTCTGTCTGTTTGTCTGTCCAAGGATAACTCGAGAACTACTGGGCCGATTTTAACCAAATTTGGCATGAAGGACCCCCATATGGTGGGGGTGTGCCATTTCGACAAAAATCCCAGGTGGCCTCACCCCTTGCGGTGCTACGGACCCTTTAAAGGGTCCACCGGAACCGCAAATTTTTTATTTGTTAAAAAAGTTCCCCATGGCTTGAAATGCAAAGATATATGGTCCCCGGGTCCGTGCGGCCCCCAGGAACCGCAAAAAAATTTATTTTATAAAATAACATTTCAATGCTTTGCTCGCACAATTAATAATCAACTTCTAATGAGTTGATGCCTAGTTTTATAAGGTATTTGATGACTAATTTTGGATTATTTTTTTCAGATAAAGAGCTTTATAGGCTAAACCAAATTCTTGTCGTACTTGATGTAAAACTTAAATCATTGGAAGTACCATTTTTATCAAAAGACATTTGCGTCCCAACAATCGAAGTGCTTTTAAAAAATCAATCATCAACTCTGGAAAAATTCACATCTCAACAATGTACGCCAGAAGAATTACCAACAATCAAACTACCAACTGTCATGCATCAACTGAATCAACTCACTTCATGTCATGTCCAAATTTCATCTAAAGATTTTGTTCGTAATTCACCACAATTGAGAAATGTTTCAGCTGATTTCAATCTACTACAATTCCCACTCAATCCACCAAATCATCTATTTTTACAAGAATTGATTTTAGAGAAGGAAATTTCGAACCCTGATATTATTTGGAAGATTTCAAAGCATTTCCCATATCTGAAAAAAGTGACCTTGAGGAGGGCTGATTCGACCTGTTTGAAATCTTTTTTTGAAGCTTTCTCTGATTCTAATTTTTTCGAATCTTTATGTATTACTTTTGGTGCTGATTTCTCTCAGGCATTTGACATTGAATCCACTCTAACTGGATTTTCAAGAGAAAAATGTGCAGAAATTTTGGATTTAGATCATGAAGGTATGTATCCTATACAGCCTACAAAAAAGCCATTTTTTGGGAGTATAATAGAACTTAAATAATTCTCATTATATTTAACAGATTTCTTTCCTGTAAATGAAGAATCTGCATCTAGACCTTCACTTGGAATTGGTTTCTTAAAAAGTAAACTATAAAAATATACTTTTTCAGTATTTTCTAAAAATGAGTCAGCGTTTATCAAAATAGTTCTTATTTTTGACATAATTGCTCTAGTAGAAATATCCTACCTATATGTTTTAGGAGACTTTAGGGTACTGCGACAACTGATCCAAAAACCAACTGTTCCAACGACAACTGATCCAAAATATAAATGATATAAAATTTGACCATTTTAAACAGTTTTTGTCTAAAGTTTTAGATTATTTTATGACAAATTAATATAATTAGAAAGGTATAATTTTTATCAGAATTTAGACAAAAACTGTTTAAAATGGTTAAATATATCATTTATATTTTGGATCAGTTGTCGTTGGACCAGTTGGTTTTTGGATCAGTTGTTGTACAATCGTCTAAAGAATATACGAACTTTTATTGGACTCAATTTTACAAATACTTGCTAAATTCAATCAGGTTTTCCGAGCATAGATAATAGATATAGGTTATTTGTGTTTATAATTTTCATTTTATTTTTTAGAATTGAAATCTCTTGACCTTGAATATAACGGCAAGCCAAGATGTCCAAGTAAGCTTTATTTTACATATACAGATATGTATAAACTCTAGAAGTGATTGTCTCAAGGTAGAAATTAACTAGATTTTGATCACAGTACAGTTTTAAAGAAATTGGTATCAAAATTTGGTTTTTCCAGAACTGATTTGACACTATACTATGTATATTAATAATCTTAAAGGACATAAAAAATAATTTTCAATTAATTCTTCTATTATAGACCATCGTGGACATGACTGGATATCACTAATTTCAATGCTGTATGGCCTAGCACAATTGAAAAATTTGAAAACACTAACACTTCGACAATTTCTACTGAGTTCTCGACATCTCATTGTCCTACCTGAACATATCCCATTGAATGAGCTCACCTTACTAAATTGTCGAGTTCGGAATGATTGTGACGATATGAAGACGATTGCTCATCGGTTCGCCCAAAAATTTCCGCAAATTCGGTTTTATCAAGGGGGTTATTAACTGTTAACTGACTACAGAAATTACAGAATTTACCAGTTTTACTAATTTTACAAACATCGCAATTTAATACCAAAAATATTTATTCATTTTAAGTACCTACCTATTTAATACCTAGTTTTAAATAAAGATAATTTTGGGGTATATAAGTAATTAATAGTACAAGTAATTTATTTTTTTCAAAGGTCACATCAGATCACAAATGTTAGTATATTATTTCGGTGATTTATTAGAGACAAAATAGTGATTTTCTAGCAATTTTACAATTACAATGAGAGCTTTATTTATGTAAAACTTTTGTGAAAAAGTTGTACCTTACCAATTTACCTAACTTATTTTGTTAATTTTTAAGAATTATTTTTAAGAGGACATAGATAATTGTTTAAAGATACTGTGGAACTTTAAAAAAAACTCTTTATTGGGTTTCTATAAAGGATTCCACCCTATTTTAGTTGATTTGTTTTAATTTGAAATCAACGATTTGAGATCAACGATATCAATGATAGATTCTTTGTTGTAAATAATAGTATTTGATATTTATTTTTACTAAATTCATGTTATTTATAAAAACACTAAATTATACTTTTATTAAGATTAGAATAGATACAAATTAGAATTCCAAAAGTTAAGTTTTAAAAAGTACCTTAAAAATGCTAAATGTTTGTTGTTTTTATCTTGAAAAAATTTATTTATTTATTTATGTATTGTAAATTATTATAATCAGAATAAACAGAACCAAATGAATCACATACTCGTATTATGAACGTTTAATAATCGTTTAAATTACATTTAAATATTAATTCTAATCTACCTAATTTTACGAGCGAAGCGAGCACTTTGTCCGTCTGTCTCTCTTTTTACGAAGATTACTCGAAAACTACTGGATGGATTTTTACCAAACTTGGTATGAAGGTTATTTATAGCCTAAAGACAAATAGGGTTTATTTGTGCCATTTCGATAAAAATTCAGATTGTATAACCCCTTGGGGTTCTATGGACCTTTTAAGTGTCCCAATTAATAAAATGGAAAAAATTAAAATAAGCTTTAAATTGCCAAAAGGGATACCTAATAGTTGGTGTCCGGCCAAAAGTTCTAAAGTCTTTAGTTCTAACGGTCTTTAGTTCTAATCATTTAGTTCTAAAGGTCTTTAAATAGTTCTAATATTTAGGTTTAATTCTAATATATTGGGTCGTTGGTCGTTGACCCATTTTGACCCCGACAAATGAGGTAATTTGAGATGCCTTCTTTAACTAAAGAGTAGTTAATTAAATCCTAGTTTAAATTCTAAAAACGTCAAAAAATATTTAGTTCTAATCATTTAGCTCTAAAGGTCCTTAGTTCTAAAAGGTCTTTAGTTCTAATATTTAAGTCTAATTCTAATATATTGGGTCGTTGACCCATTTTGACCCCGATAAATGGGGTAATTTGAGATGCCTTCTTTAACTAAAGAGGTGTTAATTAAATATTAGTTTAAATTCTAAAAACGTTAAAAATCTTGTGCAATAATTCATAAAGATTTCAGTAGCAGATCCAATTTTTAAGCGGCAATAAGAAAATGCAAAATATCTGGCCGAGTATAGAATTAGAGAATCGAAACGAAATTGAAAGTTAAAAGATATAAAAAAAATATTCCGGCTGTTTCACTTTTTAATTCTGTTTTTTGGATAATTTTGTCAATTTTTGACATTTCCCCAGTTTTGGGGTCAATTACCTAGGTATGGCAGCAGTCCTTGACATTGATTCATCTCCGAAAAAGGAAATTTCGGCCATTTCTATACATGCTAAGGTAATTTAAAAAAAAAAATTCAGCAGAATTTCTAAGCTCTAAAAACTTATAAAAATTTTATGTAATATGCCAACTTGCATCTTGATTAGGTTTATTTAATTGCTTATTTAATGTCTATTCAGCTCTGAAAAACTAAACTTTAGCCTCAATTTTGTATATTCTGGTTGTATTATCGAGTTCTTTACTCAATAAATCGGGTATTTCAGAGCTGAATTAAATGAGACTTTTGACCATATGATACCCGATATTTACACTTACAAAATCAGATGTTTTTTGTAATGATTATATGTAATCATTACAAAAAACAATTTATGTAAGTATTTATGTAAGTATTTATGTTAATGTTTTTGTCTTTTTTAATTATAGAAATCCTTGCTGATCAGTCCAAATGAAGAAGAATTTGACCAGTTAAAACAGTCAATTAAACTCATGTTAGGTATGTTTTTACTTTTTGTCATTTTTTTGTAATTATCTCAAGACATTTTAGGGATTTTAAGATAATTTTTGCACTTATTTTAGACGAGGGAAATGGTGAAACAATCTTTAATATTGGTGGTGGTTCTCGTGATGATTCTGAAACCGATGGCTTATCAAAAGAGGTAAAAAATTCTATGCAATTAAGTACCTAATTTATTTCTTTTTGACTGAATTTACTTTTTTTTTTTACTTTTAGGATATGGATGCAAGTATAGCAACTTTACATAGTATTGCAGACAGTATAAATGCATCTTGTTCTCTACTACGTGAGTTGAAGTATCCCAATGAGATGTCCACTGTCCAGTACTTGGTGAGAACAATTGCCGAGGATAAGGATTTCACAGAGATCAGGGTCGCTGTTGTAGGGAATGTTGATGCCGGCAAGTCGTAAGTTTCTATTATTTTTTTATATTTATCATAGATAATTAGTAGGTAAAATTACCTATAAAATCAACCAGAAAAATCGCATTTTCAGCTCCTAATAAGTCGATTTATTTCTTTTTTAGAACTTTATTAGGTGTGTTGACTCACGGAGATTTAGACAATGGGAGAGGTTTAGCTCGGCAAAAATTATTTCGTCATAAGCATGAGATGGAGACTGGTAAATAAAAATGGCAAATATAAATCTCGTAGTTTTTGAAATAAATGCTTTAAATTTTGTAGGTAGGACTAGTTCTGTAGGAAATGACATATTGGGTTTTGATGATATGGGCAATGTGGTGAATAAGGCCGACCACGGGTCATTGGATTGGGTGCATATTTGCGAGAAAAGCTCCAAAGTTATCACTTTTATAGATTTGGCAGGACATGAGAGATATTTGAAAACCACGGTTTTTGGAATGACTGGACATGCACCACATTTTGGGATGCTGATGATAGGTTATTTGGTTTTTCTAAAAAATAAATATGTAATGTAGGGTTGGATTTTACCAAAGGGGACTATTTTGGGACTTAGAAAATTTTTGAAAAAAATCGAAATTTTTTTCGTTGAAATTGGTCGTGAAGTGAAGGTCCCCAGTAGGTCAAATGTTGACCCTTCGGACCAACATTTGACCTCCGACCCGTGGCAGCCCACCATTTCGCCACAGACCTAACGTAACCTAACCTAAAGCAAACATAACTCCCTTAATGAGGTCCTAAAACCCTTTGCCGGTCACTATAGGGTGCCAAATTGGTGTTTGTGGTCAATTTCTTACCCCTTAAAATACATTTCGACGAAAAAAAATTTCGATTTTTTTAAAATTTTTTATAAGTCTCAAAATAATCCCCTTTGGTAAAAGCTAACCAATTAATAATTCTAGATGGTCTATTCTATAGTATTATTTACCTATGTTTATTTTAGGAAGTAATGCTGGGATTATAG